>JAWMRA010000113.1:687790-812517 GCA_035584735.1 Pseudotriccus pelzelni | reverse complement strand
CCCGCGGGGCCAGCGCCGAGTCCCGGGCGGGCAGAGGCGGAGCAGCAGCGCGGCCGTGCGGCGGCGGCGGGCACAGCCCTCCCGGCACGGCCCGGCCCGGCCCGGCCCGGCCCGCGGGGTCCTGCTGCCCCCTGCCGGGCCGCCGCCGAGCCGCCAAGGACCGAGGCCGCCTCCGCGCAGGATGCGCGCCCTCGCCGGCTACCCGTGCGGGCGGGTGACAGGCGCGTCCGCTGCCACCCTGAGCCCGACCCTAAACAGGGGCGTGATTTTAGCGGGCTGTGGCAGAGCTCTTGAAGTCAGCCTGGCTCGTTTAGAGAGTGCCCTTGCAGGCAGTGGCGAGAACAAAAGAGAGAAACCGAGGGGCCCGGGTAACGTCTCCACACCGTCTCTTTCAGGAGGTGTAGTGTGGGCTTCTACCTCCTTTTTGTTGACCAGTTTTGCCACATCATTCTTTACAACCAAGTGGAGCCTTTATCCAGGACCGCATTTTCTCCTGCATGGTATTGTGGGAGCACAGAGCATCTCAATATCAAATACAGCTGTGATGAGGGTCAGAGACTGGGAGAGAGACAAGAGCAGGGGAAACATCATCCTCACTTTCACAGTACCCATATAGTTCTTCCTTGAGGAATCTGATGTATGATGATTGCAGAGTAAGAGGACTAAGAAGACCTGAATTTTCAGTAGAATATTCCTTCCTTGAGAAATTCTGCTTAAGTCTTGTGCTGAATGAGTTCAGGTTTGCTAATATCTAGAATGAACCAAATATGATTTTACTTTTAAAGTAACAACATTCTTTGTATCTTCAGTATTTGTATTTGTACTAGTCTGAGATTAGTTAATTCTGCTTCTTATCTCTTTCCCTGAGCTGGCCGTTTCAGAAGATCCAGTTGTAGCCTCCAGCCAGGCCAGGGCTATAAGCTCTTCCCACTCTGTCCTGACAAATGAGTACCAGAGTAGAATGCCTCAGCAATTTACAATCCAGGAACTGAGCAAAAGCCCATTTTATGAACCATTTAAGTTAATAAGGAGACATTGGTCATTTCCAGCAGGGACCAAAGATAAGTAACTTGTAAATCTCTGCAGTTCAACTATGGCTCACCTGGCAGATATGTTGCTGTGCAAATATATAGATTCTGAGGGCAACTGGATCTCTGTGGGCCCCAGATCACAACAGGCTTTCTAAGTATGCTTGCAGCACAAGTTAATGATTGTTTTGCATTATTACTAGTTTGATATAGTTAGTTTTCATTAACTTGGCATAATCAGTTATGAGAGGATTTTGTTCCATGGCAGAAATCCTGAGTGTGTTCCTTGATTCTCAGAATGTATCACTGCAGGAATCGCTTCTAATCACATGTAACTTGGAAGTAATTTATTACACTCATTGAGGACTAGCAACCTGGAAGTCAACAGCACTGGGGCAGTTGGCCCTCCATAGAATGTGGTTGTATGAACTAGAAACATCTGTAACAAAATTAATTAGCTACAGAAACTTCACTTGTCATTTCCCAGTAATCAAATAAAATGTAAAACAGACCCTTTCTTTTTTTCTTTCCATCACTAATTCTTCTTTTCCTTCTGTTAAACAGCTGCAAAAAAAAAAAAATAGACTATGAAACTAGATATATGAACATTTCAGCAGCTCCCTAGGAGAAAAAAAAAAGCCTCTTACACATATGTGCACATATACATAAGTGTCTATATATATCTTGGGTGTAAATTTGTAAAAGTTATATAGTATATGAATCCATTTAGGCTCTGGGGAAGATATTTATTACAGGTGAGCAGATTATTAGCTATTGGTATTCATAATAGAGAAATGATTAATAATATCTACAGTAAAATCTATTGGTACCACATCTAGCACAACTAAAATAGAAATAACAAATACTTTCTCCCGTGATTTACATTATATATATTTTATTATTAATTAATTCATGAATTAAATATTAATAGGAATTTCTCAATATGTCATATGTATGCTAACATACCATTAATAACCATTAATATGTATCTTTGCCTTCATATCTTTTATGATCTGAAATAGCCCACAAATTCAGTAGCTGGTGGGCTGGTGTTCTATATACAATTACACCAGAAATTAATTTGGCCCATATACCTGCTTACTTCAAGTCCAAGCTTGTGCCCTACCTGCTCTCTTTACACTTTTATTGCCCCATGTCACTGATATTTCCACTCTGCAGTTTTTGTCTTTCAGCCACTAATTTTTATCAAAATGTATTAGAGATCCACTAAGGATCTTTTCAACATTTACCTCTATGTCCCCCAGGGTTTAGCTACACCTTCTGCGCTGTGGCAGAAAAGGCTATTACATTATTTACTTTTATCCATGCTCTTTTTTTTTCTTGGCAAGGAGGGTTGTGGCAGGTTCTTCATAGGGGTTCCTACCCCCTTTCCATCACTACCTCATCAGTTCTTCTGCTAAGACAATTCCCTGGGCAAAATGCAGAGAGCGCAGATAGTGAAGAGGCAGCCTTTCCACAGGTGAGGGCAGGAGCTAAGTGCAGCAGGCTAACCAGTGTTGAACAGGAAAGAAGTGACAAGAGCACTCTCATAATGGAGAGACTGAGAAGGATGTAGTTTCATAAAAATCAAGAGTGCTTGGGATTAGGCCAGTTAGAAAGGGGCAAGAATGTGGGAAAGCCCAGAGCATCTGCTCTCAATGAAATATGCAAAGATGAGAAAAAAGAAAAAGACTTCCTTTCAAAAGAAGCAAAACTATACAGGATAAAATATCAAACATAAGCTTAATACATGTTCCTGTCTACATTTGTATCTACGGACAATACCACAAACATATGTTTTGTTACATTATAAATTTCCTGAGGCAAGTACCGCCTGTATTTGTGCAGTCCTTAACCCTGACTGGAGACTGTAGGAGGTGCCACAGGCAAGCCAGGCACCTATCTTCAGGATTCAGGACACAAGACATAATACTCCATGAAACTGTGAAAGTCTTAGGCCTTATGAATATCATCACACTACATGAATAATAGCTTTATTGAGAACCACTGTCATTGATTCTTGCAACTGAAACGTGAAATCTCTGGTATCTTGACAGGAAATTCTGCTCCTCAGGCTTTTTTGTGCTTTTTCTTTCCAATAGTGTTGGGGCAGGTCTGGGCTATTCTGGGCAAATCTAGAGTTAATAACTAAGGAGAACTGTGAAGCGGGGAGATCCAGAAGATAATAGGGATTGTTGTCATTTGGCATTTGCTTAGGTAGAGTCTTTTTACAGGCACAGTGATTACATCAGAAAAACACTACTTCTAGCTTCCTTATGGAATTTAGATAGGCTTAAACAAAATCAATTCATTGCCTATATGAATTAAAAAAAAAAACAAAACACCACAAAATAAAGCAAAGCAAAATAAAAAAAAATAAAAAATTAGAAGTTTGCAGTCTTCTTGAAAAGTCTAAATATTCCTGCTCTATTATTTCATGCCTAGTGACATACCTCTCAACCAGCAGGTTAAGTGAGACACAGGTGAAATAAAATGAGAAAAACACTAGTAAGTTTAATAGTTTGTTGCTAGATGTTTCCATTCAGAAGAGAATGTACCTCTAAATTCACATATAAATTAAACCCTAAAAAGATGCAGATGCATGTAATGGAGATTACTGCTGTATAAAAACAATAGCTGTGCAAAGAAGGAAGCCTATGGTACCTCCCCTGGCTGTAGCTTATTCAGAGACCGTGTTAGGTTAGGCTTGGTATGCCTTAGGCATATGTGAGTGGGAGCTTGTGAAACCCAATAGTAAAATTCAATTACTGCAAATTTGTCTTGAGGAAGACAGAACAGAGCTGATGTCTGTGTTTTGGTCCCTATTACAGACAGGTTGGTAGCTAAAATTGCAAAAGACACTCTGGCTGTCCTAGTGTTTGTCCACAGGAGGTTCTTCACTTTGTGCTGAATTTCACAGCACAATACCTTGTAGTGAGCTAATTTAAGGCCAGACAAGTCCTTCCCTCACAAAAAGTATATAAAACCAACAGACTTAGTGAAACGCCCACAAAATGTAATAAGCTGTTGCTAAACTGTATTCATCAGCCCTAAATGTGGGGTAATCGTTACAAGCGCCTGTTAAAACTGTTTAGTGTAGAGTGGTTATGGTGTAAAAAACACTTTCACTGTTTCTTCTTAGTAGCTGTGCCAGCTAGTACAAATTAATTCCATATGTTGCATTTGCAAGTAACTGTTTTACTGGGAGTAAGGAAAAGAGCTGTTCTTTTGCATCAAATCACTAAATATGCATTGTAAAGTAAATTAATCATCAAAGAAAGTAACTAAAAGGGATGCACTATGGTATATCTGAGTGCAAAACTTTACAATATTCTTGTACAGTATCAAGTCAAAGTCTATGTAGTACATGAAAAAGCAACGACACAAGAAGGTGGTTCTCTGGAACAGCAGTCTCCAAATACAGTTTGGGCTGAGGGGAACCTTGAGACCAAGCAACACCTTTAACGTCAGCATGTTAAAATATTCAGAGACTGTGAAGTACCGTATATATCCCAGATAAAAGGCTTTTATGAATAATAATAAAAAAAAAATCAAAAATTATTGTTAAAATTTGACCACAGGATCAAACGAAGTTTAGCTGTGAGTGGGAGGGAGCAGATAAGCTGTATTTGGAAGTGATGTATCTTGGACAACCTCCACAATATCTGGAAGAACAGACAACCCTATCACAATTTCTACCATTAATAGAAATATAAACAGTTATAGTGTTTTCTTTCTGCTTTCCTAGAAGTCTTCATTCTAACTCAGCCTAACAGCCAACTCCCTTACATGTTAAGACTTCATCAGCATCAATATTAACTTCTCTATACAAACAGCCACCATTGAAATGTAACTGAATTTAGTTACCTTGTTTTAAGAATCTGTCTCACTAATTAGAATGCTAAGGACATTTTCTTTAATGACAATATTTTCTTCTGTCCTTTTTGAAGTACAAAAGGGATGTTGCACAAAGTGAAGTTCTGAGAAACTGCAGACTGAACAATGTGTGGGTTAGAATTTTAGCTTGCAACCATCCCAGAGTTGAGTGCTGAAGCCTTTGAGTTAGACATAAAACACCCTTGACATCAGCATTTCCCATTGATCCTCCACTCACCCCCTTGGCATGTGTAAGGCTTGTTACAAGGCATCCAGTGTTCCTGGCTTTGGCATGAGACCAAACTGGTCTGTACTGACAAGGCTGATAGATTTAGGACATGTAAAGAAACAGAGAGAGTGAGAATTAGCCTCCTAAATCTGAGGATCAGGATTACTTTTCTTTGTGACTTTCCCAAGGTTACAAAGGAGGTAGGTGAGAAAACAGGGAACTGAGCCCTAGCAGCACAGCTCTGGTCAGCTGAGGGGAGAATGTGGAAACAAGCAGCCTGCAGGGACTGTGGGGAGATGTTTTAACTTGTGTCACTGCTAAAGGCAGAGCATGTGAGGACCTAGGAATAAGTCAGTAACAGTCAGGAGGAGTGCCAGGGTTTAGCTGGAAGTAGAACACGGTTTCTCTTTCCCTTGCTTCATGGCTCCAGTCTGGAAGTCCCCTTCCTGTATATCCAATCTCTGCTCCATCCCATCCTTTCACTTCTGATCCACCTTCTTTGGGCATTTGGATCAGCTGAAATTCTTTCTCCTGCCTGGTTTCCCCTGAGCAGATTCTTAGTTCTGAATGACATGTAACTGGCCTGCATAGGCACTTGGCAGATGCGATCCAGGCAGTGAATTCCTGTCCCAATTTCTTCTCCATCTTTTTGTGAGATGGAAGTATCCCAGCACTAATAGAATAGTGATTATATTAGACTAAAATACGACAGTTTGCTAAAGCATATCATTCTCAGCATGTCTTGCAAACACTAGACTGCATTAATAAATTCTACAACTCAACTATAACATATTTTTCAGAATGAAACACCTTTGGAGAAGTTATTCTCTGTTAAAAGCCACAGGCTTATTTTATTAGGAACTGACACTTTATATATTTCTCACAAAAATTCTGGCATCTCCCACCTTTTTGGCACTAGTTTTCTCTTTCATAATATTCTTGTATGCTACAGATGATAGAAGAGATGGGTGAATTTCAGATTTTGAAGTATCAATGGACGATCTGCAATGAGACGATTACCTGCCAAACACTGGACCTAATTTTTCGTGTTCTATTGGGATTTTAGCTAGTGTGAAGCAGGCAAAAAAGTGACTTATGTAGAGTCATAAATTGATCCAAACATCAAGACTTTTCTTATCACAACATACTGCAGAGAATTCTGAACAATTTAGATTTTTGTTTTATTTCATGATTGACTTTTTTTTCACATTTGTATTTTTTGTTTTTATGAGAGAAGACCAAGCTGTAAATCTCAAAACAAGATTCTTGTCCAGATTTGAACCATGATGAAGCTGAGTCAGGATATTTGGCTCTAGGTTTTGGATCATCCAATTACAGGGGTGAGAAGTTCACCACAACATTAGAGCTTCTGGTAATTTTAATGTTTTTAACATGGAAAGTCATTTTTATTGGGGTTTTAACTACAGAATAGGTTGACTTTACTTTCGTCTAAGTTTTATAAGTGCATTTTCTTCCAAAAGCAGTTTGAGCTCATAGGTGCATGTTATGGTTTTGTTTATTCTTGGAGCTATGCTGGAATTTCCCTTTTCAGCTGCCCACTGTGTTGGGAGGATGGAGACTGGGCAAGGTGATTGTATCCAGGCAACTAAGGGGCACAGAAGAAAAGGGCTAATAGGATTGCATTCCTGTGTTAATTGCCTCACCTTGTGTCCAGGGAAATGGGAGAGGAGTCTGGGGGGCTGTGTGGAAGCCGAGAGGGGGTTGGAAGGTAACGAGAGCTGTCAGAGCTGTCAGGTTGTCGGAAGCCCTGCTTTTGTGGCCGTGCTGCAGTTTGGAGCTTTTTGTTTGGATTTCCATCGGAGAGAAAACCACACTACTGTGCATCTCAGCCAGCGGGAAAGAGTGAGTTCTCCACTGAGTGAGTTCACCGTGTTAGGAACGGTGTCTTCTCTTTCCCTCCTCTCTCCGCTTTGGTGAGGGGGGAGGACGTCCATTTGTTCAACTCATCCCCAGCACTGGGGAGACCTCACGCAGCGACTGCCAGCGATCCAACAGCGCCCCCTGCCGAATGACTCAAACAACTGCAGGCTCCACCTCTCCAGTGGTTCAACAGCGTCTCCTGCCGCCTGTAGCTATAACTGTGCCAAAGGGTGAAAATTGAACTGTTTTCACTGTTGGGTTTATTCGTTTGTCTTGAAGAGGACTTTTTCTGGGTATAGGATTATTATGTGGATGTTTTACTTGTGTTCTTTTGTTGTTTCTGCCAATACGTATATACCTTTAAATAAAGGGCTGTTATTCCTACCTTGTTATAATTTTATTCTTCCTTTTCCACACTATTTCCTCAATTGGATCCTCTTAATTTCAGATTTATAATTGCTTAGAGGGAGGAGTTTTGGGTCTTCCTCATAATTTATTCCCAGCAAAACACTTGTGTCTCATTTAAACTGAGACAAGCAGTAATTGAAATTCCTGTTGTAGCTGCAGTGGAATAGTTTCTCGTTCCACCCAGTGCACAGCCTGAGTAATTTGGCTTAGTGAAGGCAGTTCGTGGGTGAGAGGTAGAAGTCATCCCTCTCCTAACCCACAGGCACGTCAGGGGAACTTCAGAATGGCCTTCTCCAGGCTTTTTGCCAGCCTGTTCCCTGGAATCCCACACTCCTCCTGCATTAAACAAGCTTTGAAACTGGTATTCAACCCCCTTAACACTTGTTCCAAACACGAAGTCTTGTTGCAGGAGCGAGGGATGTCTTCAAGGTTCACTGCTTTCTAAGTCGTGTAAGGTATCCAGTGACTTGGATTCATCCACATGAGTTGGTGTGGTCCAGCACTTTCTTTGCAACCCATTCGCTTCTGCTTTCTCGCAGAGGGACACCTACATTTCCAGTAGGTGTTCAAATTTAGGATTCCCAGGTCACCCTGTGAAGTAATTAATCAAATGGCTTCTTTCTTCTCTTCCTCAAACAAAATGGAAGTAACCGAATGACTTTTAAAACAGAGAATAAACCCATGGCAAGGCAGTGAATATGCCTGTGAGTTTGCAGGCAGAAACTGCTTTTTCTTGGCAAGGTATTTTAAGCCTGGAAAAGGAACCAAGTATCATAAATGGAGATGCCTGACACATCCTCAGCAACAGAATAATTGCAGGGCCAATCCAGAATTAATCATGTGGTGTTTGAATTGAATGATCATTAATCCAACAATATTTTGTAAGTTGTGAATAAATTACCAGAAGAAATAATTTCGTTCCAATATACTGCAGCACTTCAACTTTGATTAACATTTTAATTAGTAAGAGCTGACTGAATGGGGAGATGTTTAACTTGTGGCACACATTTGCAATTTTCTTTTTTTTAGGGGAAGTAATTGTGTTGAACTGAAGAAAGAAACAGAAATTAAAATTCAGACACTAACATCAGATCACAAATCTAAGGTAAGCAAACGGCCAATTTTAACACATGCAACATCTAAAAGGGAGATTTTTGAGACCCAACTGGTAGTTAATTTTCTTGGAAGCATATGAATGATTTTCACCAATAATAGCATGTTGAGAAGAATGGGAGTAATTGAGTGTCTAAAAGTGTTTCTTAAAAGAATTTTTAAAAGCAGCATCAATTTCCTGCTGTTTTGAATTGAAGAAAGTGCCATATTCATTCCTTATGAAGCAAAACTGGTCATTTGTGTTGGTTTTAGCTAAACAAAGAGAATATGTGTTATATGAAATTTGGATGCTAAATACTTTCCCAAAATGTATACATAAAGAAGTGTCTTTTTCATTTTCCATCATTGTCGCCATGGACAACATTTGCTGATCTGTCTCTTAGGGGAGGAGGAATCCAAGTTGCTCTTGGACCGAGTGTCTTCTTATTTCTAGTAATTTTTTCCCCCCCATTGGGTAGTTGCTTCGTTTTCTTCGAGGTGCTGGAGAATAAAGGAGCTCTGGGACTCAACTTCTGTCCATTTGGAAAAGCTGTTCTCAAGCTCGTGGTTCACACCCAGTTGGTTAGAGCTGTTTCCTCTGTACTTCTGTACTCTGACTTCCTAGTTCCTTTGGAAGTTTTATCCATGACTTGCTGACATGCTTTCAAGTTTCTGAAAGATATCCAGACTAGAGGATGTCAGGGACACCAGAAGGCTCATCCAAGTGCAAAACATCTGGAGGGAGAAGAGTGTACTGGAGACTGACCCCAGGAAAAGCGGAAAACTGTGAAAAAAATCAGGCAAATACAGAAAATACAAACACATATACATCTTTGAGGCTGGAATCACTTGTATTTCATCTTGTCTTCTTTTAACTTTATTCTTTGATTTTATTATTTCACGTGGAGAAGATCTTGGTTTTCTAAACGAGGTTGCTTTCTTGTTGCTGCCCTCTCAGCTGAACAAGTAGCAAGCCCCCAGGAATAAAACCTAATGTGCTCTCTTAATCTCCCCATCTTCTTCCCCTATGAAAAGCCTAGAACTGGTGCCTTAAATAAAACCAAATTTATTTGCAACCTAGAAACTACAAAATTCATTAATCTCTTATGAAATAAACTCTCTGAGGAGCAGTAGCTCCTAATCATCCAGGCATAAGCTCCAAAACTCATTTGAAGTTATATTATATAGAACATTCTTTCTGTGGTCCCTGCTTCTCACCTGTGTCATTCACAGTCTGGAGTGTCATTTGTACACAGGGGGCATCCAAATGTTAATTAATGTTCCAAGTTCAATAAATGTGACTCATGTTCTCCCTTTCCACAAATATATGCAGTTTCTGGGCTGTGTTCCTTTTAAAATCCTGCTTTCAGACTGGTTCCCTTCAATTTAATCCATATCTGGGAAGAAAAAGATTGATTTTTGTTCACTCCCATGTCAGGTTTTAGGATGACATTTTGAAAGGAGACTTAAATGTAAGACTCAAATATAAGACTTGAAATGCCAAGCTTCTGTGTACTGGATAATTCCCAAAGAACTCTTCTGTAAGTCATCTACCTCTCTGGCTTTCTCCAGTGATTTTCAGTGTCTTGCTCACTGTGGTTCCATCAAAATCATCCAGATTATTTACTGACATCTTTTGTTTCAATTTCCATGTGTGGGCCCTGGAATTATTCCTGGAGATCATTCAGAGGTTTGCAAGCCACAGGTTAGAAAACAGTGCTCAATATCACAGGGAAATTAACTTTTATCTTAGATGAATGTATGTGCAATTAAATTAGATTAAATTCTGAGATGCTGAATGCATTACACTGATACAGTGGGAGTTTGATTAATTAACAGTTGCTCAGCATTTCACAGCATTTGGCCCACTAATTTTGATATCAGATTGGAACATGGTTCAGCTTTAATTACAGCTCATGTCCTCCAGTGCAGCTCTGTGCCACAATATGCATGTACACCTTTAGCACCAGAGACTTCTTCATCTAACAAAACTCCTCCTGTCATGAGGAAACATCCAGCCCAAGTTTGACATGAAATATTTAAATTAGATCTGAATGTCCCAACGTGTGCTTCACACACAATTAATGTAGCAAATGCAAATTACTCCCCTGCATTAGAAAAGTGGGTCTCTATATCAAGCAGGCAGAGGAGGAAAAGGAAAAATAAGGAAAAATTTCTTCAAAGATCATTCCTGCTTGAACTTAGTGACTAAACAAACATCTTGCATATATGCTGTGCAAAATAAAGTTCTTTACCAAGATTTTAATTAGTCTCTTAGGCCCAGTGAAGGAACAGATAAAAGGACAGGCCGGTAAATAGAGTCTGTAAAACAGGAAAGAGATAAGTTAGGTAATGGTTATTTTTCCTATCCTTTAGGACAACCAACACTGCTTTAATAGTGGAAAGTAGGACAAGAGCACAGCCCAGTGAAAATGAAATAGTAATTTTAACTACGATGCTAATAAATTGGAGAAAAGCAGGGATGTACTCTGAATTTCCTACATCTGAACTTTGAAGAGTAACACATATATGCAGCAAAATTGGTTTTCAGATGTTTTAATGGCCACGATTTCTAAGTTCTTCTGAATCTGAGTCACATTTAAAGTCTTATAATTGGTGTTTGGCACATCTCTTACATCCTTCTCATCGGGTTATATCTTGCTGTACCTGAAATGAGACTCCCGGCTTGGTGGATATGTAATTTAAAGCAAAGCTTCTCTTCCTCTCAAAGCCCTGGAGAAAAACTCTTAAACAAGATTTGTTTCTTAGACTGCATCCTGATTCTGGAATTAGCAGCACATCACTAGCACATCAGTCCGTGAACAGAGGCAGGGCTTTTTGTGATTACTTCCTTAGATTAAATACTGAAGGCACTGTGGTACTTGCTGTAGTCTCCTCGCATGGTTGCTCTTTGGGAGTTGGAATCCATGATCCTTATGGTTCCCTTCCAACTTGAGATATTATATGATTCTTTGGTATCAGTGTACCTGAGATAAAGAATTCCTGCCTTCACGTTCCTCTCTAGTTAATAACATTAACCATTTAAAAACATTTATCACGTTATTTATTTGCAACAAACCCTTGAGTCTTTGTTTGCCTGCGTTTATTTGGGCTTTGTAAACACTCTTTGCAGCTAAGTCACTAAATACTTGCTTTCATCAGTGCTTCCACTATTTATACATCTATTTGTTTCGCTATTTTGTTAAGTCATGCTTCTTGTTCTTAATGAGAAGTTTGGTTTGCGCTTTCTCTACAGCATAAGGGGGCTTTAAGTAAAAGAACATACTTTTTTGTTAACTGCAATGCCTGC
This sequence comes from Pseudotriccus pelzelni, assembly GCA_035584735.1. NCBI lineage: Eukaryota > Metazoa > Chordata > Aves > Passeriformes > Tyrannidae > Pseudotriccus > Pseudotriccus pelzelni. Next base: position 800,693 of record JAWMRA010000113.1, on the reverse strand, counting down.
CTGTCATTTTAGGGTGACGTAAAACTGCCTAGAAATCAGAGCTCGTATGTTAATATCCCCTGCACTTCCTAATATTTAAATTAGTCCAGAATACAGTTCTCAGTGGCAGACTGGGAGAGTCACACAGCAGCAAGTGATGGAGGAAAACACTTGGCCTGCTCCCTGGGTCATATAATAGTACCACTCTTTTTAAAATATTAGTACCTTCAAACATTCTGATTTATACTTCCTGCTTTTTGCGTGTATGGTCCCTCTTCTGCCATGGTCCCAGTTACACCCAGGACTTTGGATCCATCTACCCTATACCTTTTTTCCTGCAAGTCATGGATGGAGCTGAATCCACCTAGAAACTTTGCACTGAAAATAAATAAGGAACAAGTTTTCCTGAGAACTTCAGCCATGATTTACTTCTAACTCCCCTAAGTCCACTCTAGGTCTCTCTGTGGGTTGATAAGCCAAATGAGGTCACTGTTGAGAGGAGAGAAGTCCTGCTTTGAAAATGCTCACCTTTTCAAATCAGCAGTACAAGGAGCTTGGACTAAACTTGGTCCTAAGCTAAGTACCTTAGGTGGGTGCCAGAGGAGAGTAGAGTGTCTGCCCCTCAACCTTTCAAAAACTCCGTCTGAAAAATTAGTCTCCCTTCTCAACCAAAATCCAAACATTTATTTTGACTCATTTTCAGATTGGATCCTCCTGTTTTTCTGGCTCTGAAGGAAGTACTGCCTCATGAACATCTTACTAAAAACACTACTCCCTCTGACTGCTCCACATCCTTCATATCATTTCGTAGTTGACAGGCTCTGGCTTAGTAGTACATTAACCCAGGAGCACAAAAATAAGTGTAGCTCATTTTGCTGGAGGTACACTCACTCTTAAAACACCCTGATGATTTAGACCTGTATTAGTCACACCACCTTCTACCTCAAAATGCTTTTGTTGTTTTCTGACAGCTGCAGGAAACTCCAGGTTGTTCTCTGTCACCTGCTTCTGCCTCCAGCCTTACCTGTTTTGATGTGGGACCACTATTTAGCTGTAGTTAAATGCAAATCTGGGTTTTAGGTAGTGGTGACCCCTATCTGTTCCAAAATTATTTGCCTTTTTTTTTTTTTTTTCCATTAGGTGTCCAACTTTATTAGGCAACGTGAGCTTTGTGTAAGAGGGCCTTCAGAGGAGCTGAAATATGGGCATCAGTCTCTCACTTTCTGAGCAACGTTGTGGCAATTTTTGACATAAAAAATGAAGTTTACTTTAGTAGAAGATGACCCAGATGTTATTAATCACCATAGTAGCAGTTGAAATGATTACCTGAAAATAGATTTATTGGAAAGCACATTTTATATACCATCTTTGGAAAATTAGGATACCATGTCAGAATACCCAAAGATAATTATTAAAGGATAATAAAACATATCTTTCTATTAGCTTCTTTTCGAAATCATTGAGTGTGATATGTTATTATAATAACAACTCTGGTGATTTAGACTTCTTAGTACTGTCTCTTGGGAACATTCCAAAACTTTAATCTCATTATTCTTGTGAGTCTTGGGAGATAAGGAAGAGAAGAAACCTTGTCAGATTCCTTGCTGACTTAATGAATATAAAACAAAGATATGTAGCCCATCTTCAGTTTCAGATTGTATTAAATACAGGATTTCTCTGTAAACTGACTGTGTGTGTAAAAGTGTCTCCACAAACTGAAAGACTGTCTTTAAGCCCTCAGAGAAATCCTGCTCACTACGTTTTTCCATTGTTAAGTTCAGTACTTTTAATATATTTTTTATTCTTGGCAACCAAAAATGGGAAACTATTTTATTATGAACTCAGTGCTAGAGAAGCTTTTAAAATAAGGGTGGTACAGTCAAAAGTGTATCTATTTAGGGCACTTTAGATAATAATGTCCTAATAGTAGGGATCAGTTTACATCTGTTTTTATAGTAAGTGGTACTGCCCTTGGTGGCTTTGTTACCCTGTGAGGTAACTTTGTTAGTGTAACTTCATTTTTCACGATTCAGCTGCATTCTTTACTACCTGTTTTATGACTGTCTTTACATCACCTTCAGCAGCAGGAAGAGTTATCTCCAAGCCTATCTGAACACCTCTAACAAAGCTGCTGTTACTTCCCCACAGGTCAAGGAGATTGTGGCTCAGCACACTAAAGAGTGGTCCGAGATGATCAACACACACAGCGCCGAAGAGCAAGAAATCCGTGACCTCCACTTGAACCAGCAGTGTGAACTGCTGAAGAAACTGCTGATTAATGCTCACGAACAACAAACCCAGCAGCTGAAGTTTTCCCATGACAGGTGAGCAGGGCAGTTCTACCTGATAATGCGCTTTATGTCTGCTGTGGGTTATGGTTTACTTTGTGTGTTGGCAGCTCTGTACTGCTGTCAGAGATACTGGGCTGAATGCAGGGGAGAAGGAAAAGAAGTGATCAGGCAAGGTTTAGGGCGGTGAAGGAATGTGCTTCTTGGCTGGTTTGGATTATCTGAGCTTCATTAAAGGCAGCAGATGCAATGGTAGTTTGCATCAGCTTTACCCTGGGACTTGAATTCAGAGGCTGGAAAATGAGAAGTATCAAATATGGAAATATCCTTTGGAATTGCTGTCAGTTACGGACTCGTGTTTACAGCACTGGTGGTTGTATGAAAGATCCATGAAAAGTGAGATCATAAAAACAAGGGGCTGCAGGATAAGCTGCATTAGACTGCTGTCTTACCTTCATACAATATCACTGGGAATACAGAAGATACTGCATGACTCTGCTGCTTTTGTACTTAAGCATCCTGCCCATTTGAAATTAAATAAAATTAAATACACATTGTATTCCCAGTGCTAAAAATGGCAGTTAGTAGAGAATCATTTTTTTATGCTATGATCTATTATCCAAAGCAGCTTAAAAGCATATGAACATACACACATGTATACACATCCATATATAGATTTGTATGTAATTGGCTTCAGCATCTTCCACATAAAAAGCAGGGGGGAAAAGGAATAAAGAAATCACATTTGAAGAAGGAATTGAAATGATTTCTTAAACTCCTGAGTGAAAAAGCAGCTTATCTTTGCATCAGAGAGAACACATGCTGGGACCTGCAAGCTTTCCGTCCAACAGAGAATTGTCCCAGCAAAAAGCTGGTAGTGAGCTCATCTTTATGTTAATCTCTGTGTTAACCCATCTGTTCAAGGGTCCTGCAAAGCATACCGAGTCAAATATGAAGTCCAAAAATTGTTCAATTATAATACAAATTCGTAATTCAAAAGTTATTAGCCAGAGAAAGGTGCAATCCTTGGTGCTATGTTTCCACATCATACACTGCCAGGAAATCACATCACCTTCTTGGGGAATTTTTTGAGACTTTTATGCTATCCTATTTGCTATTCACCACAACGCTTAAAAGATAATTTACTATTAAATACCCTGTGGAAGTAAGGGGGGGTTTATTTTCTTTTCCACACATATTTCCATAGTCTTTCAACTTTGCTAGAAGCTGTCATTCCAGGCAGCTGTCATATATACACTAAGGCAAAGTTTAAATTTTTTAAAGCTTTTTTTCGTCATAGTTCTAGTCTTAGGGTTTAGTATTTCTGAATCTCTGTGTTTAAGCAACCCTCTGGCATTTCTTGTACATGATTCTTGTCAGGAATCACTTGTGTTCAGCCCATGTATTGCTCTACTTTCTGGACTACTAAGAACTAGATCTGAAAATCTACATCCTGATAAATACTGATAACTTTCTCTTCTCAGCTGTCCCAGGAGTACCAACCTTCAGTATTCTTTCTGCTTTAATCATTGCAATTTAGTGTGTTTGGGAATTCATGTGTAAGTCCTAAACACGCAGACCAGGGAATTTCCTATTTAAAACAAATTTAAGACTGTGTCTGAATCTATGAATATTTCAGAAGACTTCACACGAAATAATTGGTAGACTTTTTAATGCAATACACTGTGTGTAGGAAGACATATGCATTTATCTGTAGAGGTGTATGTAACAGCTGAGAGACAGCTCTGGTATCCGTGGGAAAAAAAAGGATCTGTCTGAGGGTGATGTGGGAGGTGGACAAAGTGTAAAAATGCTTTAAAGTGATCTTTTAGTTTATATTCTCTGGAACAAATGGAGATTTCTGGATGCTTGCTCAAACTGTGTACAGTCTACCCAAAGGAAGGCAGTTTTCATGTGGTTTGTTCTTTCCTCTTCCTTAATTCCTCAAGGGCAAAATTAACCACAGTGTAGAGGAAACCAACCTCCACAACAATTGCATCTGAGGCATTAATGACTGTGTTTGGTTTTCCCCAGGGAAAGCAAGGAGATGCGTGCCAACCAGGCTAAAATATCCATGGAGAACAGCAAAGCCATCAGCCAAGACAAATCTATCAAAAATAAAGCTGAAAGAGAGAGGTAAGTATCAGATCTCCCTTCCTGAGAAGGAAGTTCACCTGCTGACAGGTGAACTCATGGATTAATTCTATTAAAACCAGGCTTTTATGCATGGAAACAAGGTCTAATGATTATGCTGAATATATTTTTAGATGACTGCTTTAGAAAAAAATAATGATTTTTCTCATATTTATCGTTTTAATAAGTGTAATACTGACTAGAGTAGGTCTAATCGCAATGACATTGAAACACGTCTGTAAGGGGTTTAATGACTGTACTTCAAGTGCATTATCCTCTTCTGCTTTTCAAGTGGAATGAGGGCCTTACTGAAAAGGGAGTGAAAGCAGAGTCTATATGATGTTGTCTCGTAAGCCTTCAGGGTTTCCCCTTGTCTTTGGGCTTGCCATCTGGCTCAGTCTTTCCTCTTTTACATTCCCTCCTTGGCACTGGGCTATTTTGGTCAATCAGCTTGAACCTGTTCGTGCTGAACTGAGTCCCTGGAGTGTTGCACACTCCCAGCTCATCAGGAAGATGAGTTGTCAGAGCCCTTGGTGACTGCGTGCTTTGTTAATGTCAGACCTCACTAATGATTCCAAGATAAATCTGTTCCCAGACCTGAAAGCAGGCTAAATGCAGTTCTGGTTTTCAGGCTTTGTGATTAGGCTGATTCACCTCTTTGAACTATTTTTGTCCTCTTTCGTGACAAAAATCTTAGGAAGAAACACTTTGCATTTAGGTATTTTATGTAAATATTAATTGTATACTTACCCTTTTGCTTAAATAACAGCTTTAAGAACCTTACAGCATTGAGAAGCTGTAATTTTACGTATGGTCATCAGATGATTTTTCCCACTGTTAAGAGATTCAGCACTTTTTATATACCAAAACAAATTGAAGGCAGAGTGCAGCAAGGGACGCACAAATGATTTAAACATTCTTTGAAGTTCTGAAGTTCACACTCTTGAGTGAGGGGAAATGCAAACTTCATTCACAACAGCCAAGTTTTCAGTCATGCTGTTAATGTAAGTGTAAAAGTGTGTGGCCCTAGGAGTGTACAATTTGCCGTTAGTGCCACATGGTACAGATAATCCAAAACCAAAATATACCCTAAGAGTTTGGGATTCTACTCTGTTGTAGCTTTTGGGTTTATTTTTTTCCAATGAGTCTTCATGGACACCGTTTGCATTTTTTTAGGCGAGTCAGAGAACTGAACAGCAGCAACACAAAAAAGTTCCTGGAAGAGAGAAAAAGGGTAACTATAACCTTGACCAAGTCACTGGGCACTATTTCTAGATATTCTTTTTCATTTCTCTGTGTTAGGAATCCGGGTCTAGTAGATTTTGTCTTTGCTTTGTTCCACGTAAGTGTAGCATAAAAGACCTAACATCTATATAAGATGAATCTGTTTCAAATTAACAGAATTACTATTCATTCTTGTGTGTTTGCTAATTCTATGTATTATATGCAATATGTACAATATATCTCTATTAATGTATTGATAGTTTTTCTTAAGCTTATGTGATATAATAGGTCTCCTGTGATGTTTTCTGCCATCTAAATGGAGATGACAAGTATATATGTGTATATGTTTCAAGTTTTTATTTTACTTGTTAATAACGTGTTTCATTCCCCCCCCAATTATTTTCTCTCGATTACAGCTGGCAATGAAGCAGTCAAAGGAAATGGATCAGTTGAAAAAAGTTCAACTTGAGCATTTGGAAGTCTTAGAGAAGCAGAATGAGCAGGTATCTCCTTTTCAAGGCTTAAAAGAAAAGCAAGGTAGTGAAAACAGTAGCCAGAGTAAGGCAGAGTCAGGCTCCTGAATGTAAGTCTTTATCAAAATGGGGACAGTGACCTTGTTCACAGTCACTCACCTGCTTGGGGAGTCAAAATGAAGAGGTGAGGTAAATATTGATGCAGAACCAGATTTGTTTCAGATAAGCAGGTGGAAGCTGAACTGCTCAGCCAGAGCCTGTCCTTACAGCTCTTCAGCCACACTGATACTCATTAGCAAGACATGAGAGTCATACGAGACCCAGCATATTTACTGTAATTACTCCCAAAAAATACCTCAAGCAAATCGATTGCCTTCTTTTTGGAAGGTAACATTTCTAGTGCTGATTGGAAAATTCGAGGTGAAACGTGCACAGAGCATCGCTGAACTCTTAAGAGGCAGTGAGTTTGGACTGAATTCTGGAGATGTATAATAGCATGGGGAGTTTTATCTGTACTAGTACACCCTTTCCTAATTAAAATACCTTATTATTTTCTGCTAGTTTATAAAACACCCCCCTTTTTTTTTTTTTTAATTGAAAAACTACTTGGCAAGGAAAGAAAATTCTAATCTTATTTCTGGTGGAAACAACACTACATTCTGAGCAGTTCCCTTGATGAAAGGTTGAGCCAGAAGGGCAATAATAAGTGCATGGACTTGCAGTACTGCACTTACAAATGTAAACTGCAAGAGGGATATACCCAGCAGTTCAGTGAGGTGAGAGAGAAGGAGAGCATTTAATACCCATTACTTTTAAGGTTTATGTACTTACTTCTTTGTTTGTTAAATGTTCAGAACTTGAACTCTCTGGAAAACATAACATGAATCAGAGCCATCTTGCAGGGGAAGAGTACATGCAAATCAAGTATTTTCACTGCCAGGACAGAGTCCTACAGCCCAAAAAGCTGCAGCCTGGGTAACTTCTAGGGGGTCACAGCATGTAGGATATCAGGTCACTACTACCAGCGAGCCCCAGCCACCAGGGCTCTGTCTTCTGATCACCCCACCTTCCTTTGAAACAGCCACAAGTTCTGTTCCCTCACAGGAACATTCTGTAGAGGCCATCCGAAACATCTGGCATGAGCGGATCGATCAGTCGGTCAGTCTGCTCCTGAGCAATGTCAAAAGGCAGCAGCCAGGGGAGCCAGGACCTGGGGGAGGACACTGGGCTACAGCAGATCTGGAGCGTCACTGTAGAGAGTGTGAGAAAAAAAGTGATGGGCTTGATCCAGAGATAGGTGTAATCAGTTGTTGCTTTCCACTGGCTTCAGAGAGCTTTGGATCCGTTTTTTAAAAAGCATAAGGACAAGAGAGAATGATTCTAGTTGTGCCTTTAACCACAACGTGACAACCACGTTGTGTGTAAGGGAGGGAGGCAGTGTGAGTCGTTAAAGGGATCAGCTCTTTGAGCAGTGAGATACTTCCCTCACTTGGGGTTACAGCTGCTGCTGCCAGGTGATGGTCCAGCCTATGTGGGCTGGCTGATACGCCATTTTAGGGCAGGGATGGAGTCAGCTTAAATCATCCATGATTAAATACAGTAAGCTCATCCACGTGCTGGTTACCACTTCTGTGTGGGCATGTGGTGGACCCTGCCACAGGGGGAGTCCTCAACGGCTTTTTAACTCACTCTAATTTGATCCATCAGAGCAGATATTTTTGCACATGCTGTTTTGACCATTTCCTTTTAGCCCCAAAAGTGCATCGGTGCAAAACCCCAGCTGGCTCTGGTTTCATTGTTACACGCATTGATGTATGAAAGCTGGTAGGATCCAGATAAAGGTGGCATTTGCTTAATGATAATTTCAAAGCTTTTTTTCTTCCTGGTCAAAACAAGGCAAGAAAATTTTCATACAAATATACAATGTAGAAAAGTAGAATTATGGGTGGAAACAGCCTTCAATACAGACTATTATGAATTTAAATTTGTTTTATTTTATGTATGTTTTTCTTGCATTAATTTTTCAATCTCACTTCAGTTTTCATTCATTTAATTTGCTTCTTGTTGTATTACTCAATTTTGACATTATTATTTTTGTACAAACAGCTTTTGAAATCCTGTCATGCAGTCTCTCAAACACAAGGTAGGATGGACATATAATAAGCAAACTATTATTTCAGTGTGCTTTCCTTCTAAATTAAATCATTATCTTTGGAGCCCTCCTTGCAAATGCAACCACTGGGAAGTGCCATTGACATAGTGAACACAATGTTAATCTTGTTTGCACACAGATATTTGAGCCTGACACAATATTAACATTACTTTGTGCTTTAGCATCTCAGATTCAGATGCGTATGAACAGCGATGTGCAGAGGAAATATTCAGAGATTAACTTGTACATTAGCTGCTGTTACTGAAAGATCTGCTTAGAGTTCTAAACTGTGTGAGTGTTTATTGATTTAAAAAAACTCTTTTAGTGTTAACATACGTATGATTACCTGCTAATGCTGATAGTCAGACAAAAGGGTACCCCCATATATTAGCATGGTAATAAAATAAGTAATTCCACACTAAGAACAGCAAAATATAGGATAGATGGCTAGAAATAGCTTCCTAGTGCCTAAGGAAGAGAGGCTTCCAGCACTTTAAAATTCACTTCAAATTCCAACATGTTACAAGGTATGGCAGTTACACTTGTGATGTGGCTGTGCTGCTGTGGCTCCATAAGTAATCCTTACTCACCAGAAGTCTCTGTTAACCCCTCTCTTGCCAAGGGAAGGAGCTGCACTGGGCTTGAACTTCCCATGGTTACAGTACTGCCTGATCTGAACTGATAACATCTTGCACCACTGACAGCACCCACTGCAACAACATCTATTTATAGACACAAAACGATGAAAAAACCACATTCATTAGGCTAGGAAAAAAATTACTTTTATTCTTCTTTTACTGTGTATGGTTTCTAGCCTGCCTGAGATCTCACTAGAAAGCATCTTGAAAGTCCATTGGCTGTCCCTCCCTTCATGGGTTCAGCTGTAGGTTCAGTGCAGCCTTCTGGAAGGCTCATCTTACAGAGTTGTGCTCGAGTGTTCAGGTCAGAATGCACTGTCTGCACCAGGCTCAGACTGGCAAAAGCAGGCACCCTGGCCCTGTGCTATATGCTAATGTGTTCTTTGAAGCCAGGTTCTCTCTACAACAGTTCTGTACACAATACACTGGCAGAATATTTATAGGACACTGTGTGCCAGTAGTTAAGTCACAAGCCTAAAACTTGGGATGTGTGAGTCACTGAGAAACAACCACAAGGTTTTGTTTCATCTGGAGTTTCATTTCACACACAGGCAAAATCCAGCCAGCATTTCAGAAGAGGTTGTCCATATTGATTAATTTATTATGTTTCCATATTTTCATGTTAAAGTTATTTCTTCATTGCTTTCAAACTTTTAAGTAATTTAAATGGAGAGTGCTGGTTAATTTTTAATCATATTTGTGACAGTTGCTTTGCTATTATCATCATTATTTTTTTCCCTAAGATGATGATGATGATGATGATGATTAAGAAAGGTCAGGGCTAGATTTTTCAAGATGGCAGGTGTGTCGCATCTGCATAAATCCACATTTACCTTGCAAAAGGAATAGTGGTGCATCTCATTACTTTAGACCTACATCTGCCCATTTTCACACATGGAAATATGTATTTGCACATATAGAATAGGTGACTCCTTAAGTAGGAGCTTGTGTAGCAAAGTTCCCTGTCTAAGCAACATTTTTTTGAACACAGTTTGTGTAAATCAAGTCCCTTAACCATTATTCCTTGCATGGTGGATGTGGAGCAGTTAAACCAAAGAAAAATATTGACTTGGTTTATCTGTTCCTAAACTTGTCCTAATGCTCAGGAGTTTGATTGTGAAGATAGGTGGGTTAGATTGCTCTCTGGGTCCTTGGAGTTATGGATTTAAATAACTTCCCAGATTGAGAGGCCTCAGGGAAAATGAAGATGCTAACTGCAAGTTTCTTTAAACTACAGAGTTTCACACCAAAATACTGTAACAGGAGGAGAAATTGTGCCTCTGTGTGTGTCTGAGAGAGGGAAGGAAAGGAGAGGAATTAAACAAACGCCCTCTAAGAGGGGATTCCCAAGCCAGTTACCTGTGCTTATACACGGTGCTTTAACTCTGCCTGCAAAGCCTCAGGCACACAGAGCTTATAGCCAGATCTGGCATATATTCATTGCTGTGTTTTGCATAATGCATTTGGATACAGTTTTGGGTGGATTCAGCGTGTGTAATCCCACGGAGCATATAGCAGTAGTCTAATCCTGAGGTGAAAAACACCCCCTTTGTAATCATAAGGATCTCCAGGCCAGATGGAGATTATTCTGTAAAAACTAATATTTAAAAAATTCCTACTCAAAAAATCTTGCCTACTGCAAGGTAGATATTACACTGATGGATTTTAGTCTTTCCTTGCCTTTTTGAAAGAAATAAGTCCAGATCGTAGGTGAATTCTCTAAAAACTTCATGAATTAACACATCAGAGTACTGGCAGAACAGCAGTGAAGAATACATTCCCAAAGACATGTCCTGTCAGGAGAAACAGACAAATTGGGAACTGCCTAGCTTCCTTTCCCAAAACTGGGGCTTCTGCATTTTACCACACACTTTAGAAAGTCAACCCACGGGTCCTGGAATAGGATCAAAAACATTCCCCGTGAATTTGTAGATCCAGGGATTACTCCTGATTTTGAAAGCAGAATGACACGGGGGAGGCTGAAGGGTGTAAAAATAGTGTTATTACATGTATCTCAGTGTGTTTTGCCTGTATTTCACTAGACACCGTCGTGTAGAACGCGTGCTTCCTTTTGAACAAAAGGTCTAATGCGACGCTTCGTGCGGTTATTTTGGATTGCAGGCAAAGGAGATGCAGCAGATGGTGAAGCTGGAAGCAGAGATGGATCGCAGGCCAGCAACAGTGGTCTGAAGCCTCAACAAGCAAATTGAAGTTGGAGAACACAGCATCCTTTTAAAATGAGAGCAATTCAAAATAACGTTGCTGAGGTTGAAAAGTGGGCTTTTTTCTTTTTTTTTCCCATTTCTTTATGTTTTGTTTCTTTTTCAGAAAGGGGTTGTTTTGGTTCTTTTGTTTTTAATATGTAAAGTGTAGCTATGGACCACCACGTCTTAAGGTTTGCATTATTTCTTTTTTTTTTTTAACACTGGGCACTGAATTTCCTTTGTTGGATTTCCGTAAGAACCTCCTTTGTTTAGAAAAACCCCAACCTGAAGACTTTTTTTTCAACCCCGTCCCCGTGTTCCTTCCCGTGTCTCATCAGGCAGCTTGCCTGCACCAGAATTACACAATCAGAGCCTCGAAGCACAGCAGATACTTTTAACATCATCTCAGATGGCAACAAAACTGTAGTCGGATCCTGTTATTTACCATTTTAGTTCTCACTTGTGACACGTTGTGTAGAAACCCCCCTGCTGCCAGATCCCGGCAAGCAGCCACTCGTCCGATGCTCAGCACCTCGTGTCACCACACATGCCAGGTCGCCCTAATAATCAGGAGAGTAAGGAGCTGAGTTTGGGTGATGATAAATCATATTCCAAGGTATTTTCCAGGCAGCAGGCAGCTGAAAGGTAGCTGTGTATATTCAGAAGTGCAGTACCTACAAATAATCGGCCAAATTCATCAGCTGCAACGGTAACTTGGCAGGATATTTCTGCAGCCTAATGATGTCATTCACAAGTGCCATATCAATTCTGTCATAATGTCTGAAAGGAGCCCACATCCTGTAAAAGTTACTGCAGTGGATAACCTGAGGGAAATCCAGTGTATTTGTGCCAAAACTGATCAGTGCTCTAAGGAATTACATATTAGGCACTTTAAGAAAAGTTTACATCCTACATTGCTTGTATAGAAATTGCGTTTTGACCCTGTTGCTGCAGATCCCAGATACTACAGTTCGTTGTAACTTAAAAGATTGTTTAAATGGCTTTTGGCAAAAAGTTTGTAACTGTGAAAATGTAAAAAGTATTTATACACTTGGGAACGACAACATTGTAGAAAATCACATACATGTTGCCACGTGATAAAAATTAGTAAACAGAAATGCTAAGAGTATGTTTGCATGTGATACAAATGCTACTAAGATTGTAATACCTACTATATGACCACAGTCATGCTACTAGCTGGTAAATACTGAGTAAATGTGTGGCACAGAATATTGTTTGATTAATTACAAAGACTTTTAGCATTACAAGGTCTCTCTATATATGTGTGTATATTAATTACGTGGGCATTCTTGATACTTGTAGTAAAAGAAAAGTACATAACTAATTTAATTTTACACAGAAGTATTTATGCAGATTTTCAGAATTTCATATCAAGAATAACCTTTTTATGTCCATTAGATATAAAAAAACAATTTGCTAATGTGTTAATTTGCATGTTTCCAGAGCTTGCTGTAGTTATATTGCAAAACAATGCATGTAAGCATTCCACTTGGAATTTGTCCATGCTGCCAATTCAAAGATGACTGCATGGAAAACTGGTAGTTTAGAACAAATCAGATTCCTGATTTCAATGTACTAAGCACCAATTACTTTGTTGTATATGCTTGTACAAACAAAATCTACATATTCCTATAAACAAAATAAATGAAAAGAGGTAATTATGTTATTGTCAGTCCTGAGATGAAACTTTCAACTTCTCTAATAAAAACCTTAAAAATACGAATCCTTTAGTTTTGACTGTAGTGAATTGCAGGGCAGTGGCATTATTAACTGCAAAAATTTTAGCAAGTTGTATTTCCTGTAAAAATGTGCATAGTGTAAATATATTTCTATCACAGCTTATTTAGTCAAAGGAGTCTTTTTTTTTTTTTTTTTTTAATTTATGTAAGTGACAGAAGCGTTGTGCAGCATTGGTCCTGGCAGCACTAGAGGTCTACCCCAGTGCAGTGTAGCAGCCCTGCCTGCAGATGCAGCAGCCTGAGTCCAGTGTAGCAGCACAGCTTTGAGAGTGCAACTGAGACAGAGGTCAGTGAGTCTTGAGGTGTTTAAAGCAGGGTTTAAACAAACTTGTGATGCCTATTCAGAATTCCCACTCTGATGCCACAACCTAGGGACGCATGTCCTGCTCCTTATGATGTTTTAAAAGGCAAGTTGTGTACTGGGAGCAGCTCTCCCTGCTCCCTAAGCCGATCTCAAGTGCTGGATGGAGCTGAGAGCAGCAGCGTTTTCAGACCATTCTGAACAGGACCTGTAATTTCAGGGCATTTTTTTTTTAATTCTGATTTTTCTTTTAATTTAAAAATGTCTTCTAAAACACAGCTGGTGGAGACAGTGCCAAGAGCTGGAATTTTATACTGTTGACTACTACACTGGTTTCTAGCCAGAAAAGAGAAGCAAATAACAGATCAGATGCAGAGGGAACTTGAATGGTGAAGCATCTTAGGCTCACTTAGCCTAGCTGGAAAACACTAGCCTACCTGTTAAAGAAATAACTGGAAATGGAGGGCTTGGGTTCAGCTCATATCTCTCTCTGAAAAAAAAAAAAAATCAAACCTTTCTGTCTTAATTCACTGGGGAGTGTCCTATGCATCACAGGGAAACACAGGTTTTAGAAGGCTAGAAAATACTGTCCACAGCCCCTGTCTGAGTCTGTGCTCACTGCTCAGCCAGGAGCCAGACATTTGTCAAGTCAGAGAGAAAATGGGCTTCTGTGAAACCGCAGAGCAGGAAACCTCAGCTCCCAGCACTGATGCCTATTTTATCCATTGACAATTTAGCATAAAACACAGGCAGGAATTTGAAATTAAGTGATGAATTTTGTCAGCTAAGTATTTTGAAATACGGTTTAAGTTGTATTTGATTCAGAAATTATTTGAAGTTTGGCCGCTAATGTAATGAGGTGAGAATTTCCATTGAGATGAAATAGGCTAATCAATTTGAACACTGATACCGAGTTAAAGCGGTTTAAAATGTCATTCCCTGCTGGGGTGATGGATTCCACTTCAGTGAAATTTCATCGAGGGAAGTGGCAGATTCTCCCTCTCTGAATCTCTTCAGATAAATTCAGCTCAGCTGTGATGGGGAGGGTCGTGACACCCTGGCCTCACAGGCAGCCAGTTATTCCTTCACCTCCAGTAATTTGGAGGTTGGTCACTACTTCCAGATAGGAGTCTGTTTAACACCTGCACCACCTGAGTGCACTTAAACTGCATCACTAAAGACCCAAAAATACCCCTCGGGGGCTGATTTCCTCACAGACTCCACATGGTGTTGCCCACAGGCTGCCTGTGAAACCAGCTGCAAAGTGGCAGACACGTCCCAGAGGAGCCAGTCGGCCAGAAAACCCCGTTCCTTCTGGCTGCAGCAGCAATGGTTCCAGGGCTGCTCCCCCTGAGGAGGCTGGTAAGAGTTATTGCTGCCTGGTAGTTGGGGGATTCAGCCTTCAGAGACACCCCCAGCTGTGGAAACTGCTTGGGTAAGGGCGGGTTGCAGATCTGGTTCCAGGTGATCCAGTCTGTGACCATAATTTGGCCCCTGTCACAGCAGTTCAGGGCAGGTAGTGCTGCACTGGCTCTCTCAGGTAAGACTTTTCTGCTCTGGCCATGCTTTGGGGCTTACTTGGTTTTGGGAAATCTTAGGCCTTTCCCTATTTTGCCGTGGAGAACAGGGTAAATGTGGCTCTGCAGGCTGGAAGTGGTGATTGTCCCTGGAGCTGGAGCGTTTTTTGTTGTGCTGTGCAGCTGGCGGGTGCCGGGAGAGCCACGGTGCTGTTCCGTGGGTCAGGCTTGCCTGTGCCTCCGGCACAGCTGCTCTCTCCCAGCTGCTCCCTGTGGTACTCTCCTGCATAGGCTGGATGCAGGGGCAGCTGCTCAGAATCGTGCATTTGGAGGCTTAGAAGCTACCTAGAAACCTCAAAAAGCCTGAAAATTAAATAGGGGACTAGAGGAAGAAATGGAAGGTCATTAAATACTGGGCTCAGCAGTGAAGAAACTGAGGAAGCCAGGCACTACAATTGCCACAGAAATATAATTTATTACAATCAAAGAGACTCGTAAAGAAGATTAATTTTTTTTCCTTTATAGAGTCCCTTGAACTTACTATCTATAGGTTAATCCTGTATTACAATCAACACAGGTCTGACTGTTGGGATGGGGGGAGGATTGACTCTATTGTGAAACAGGAGAGAGAGGAAATGGTCAGAATATATTTAATACGTACAGCAGGCAGAAAAAGAATTTCAACATTATAGTTACAAAAATCAGTATGTTCCTTCAATACCTGCTTTTATTTTTAAAGAGCTATTTACCAGCAAGAAGGCCTCTATCTGCAGGTGCGTGCCCTGGCAGAGAAAGGGCAGCTGCCCACAATCAAAACTCACCTTGCAGTACCTTGCCTCGCAAAACCCCGGACCGTTTCCTCCGGACGCCTTTTCCTGAACTAGAAATGCGAATTGGTGAATCTGCCACATACTCCGGATAGCTGCTGTCCCTTTGGCTTTTAACCAAAAGGAAAACATCCTCGGTGTAGGGTTTGCTGCTCCTGGGACTGATGTCGCTGTAAATTGTAAATAATCAGATGTGCTTCTGGTCCCGGAGCGAGGGTGGCAGCATGTTCAAGCTCCAAAAAAAAGCTCCTAATGAGAGACGGGGAAAAAAAATAATATTTCACCGTCGCATCACCCGGCGAAAGGGGGAGCAGGGAAGCCCCGGAGCGGCCTCCAGCCACTGCCTCGCACACCCGGGGGAGACCAGCAGCTCACCGGGGCTGGCAACGCGCCTACTGCCCCCGCAGACCCCTCTGCCAACAGCCCAGGGGTCTAGCCCAGCCCCTGCCCCTGTGCTCGGAGGGAGAGAAGGCAGGCGCCGTTTGACGAGCAATTGAGAGGCCCCAACAGCACCACACACCCGGGGCGAGGGGCGTGCAGCTCTCCCTGCCCAGGGAGGGGATGCGCTCCTGTCACCCCGCCTCGCAGCCCCTTCTCCCCTCAGCGCCGGGCAGGGACAAACCGCTGCGAGCCCCGGCCCAGCCGACACTGCCCCCCCATCTGAGGGGCACCCCGGGTGTCACCTCCTCCCTGCTCCCCCTAAACGCCCCGCAGAGGTACAGCCGATGTTGGTTTTTGTTCTAACGCACCGTACTCGGGGCTGTCGGGACCTACGGGATGGTATGTTTTATGTTACAATACGTGTTATGGTTTGTCTTAGAGCGGCGTCTTAGAGCTCAGGTGTGCCTCCCGCTCACAAAAGGCTACTGGTTTGCTCCTGACCTTGCCACACAAAAATAGCTGCACGTTTCTTTCTAAATTAACACACGAAGCAGCTGTTCGGCTTCACCGGAATTAGTGACGCTCCGCGAGCCGCCGGCTGGACTAGATATCCCCTCCTCCATCCCCC
The DNA here is from genome assembly GCA_035584735.1 of Pseudotriccus pelzelni. Classification (NCBI taxonomy): domain Eukaryota; kingdom Metazoa; phylum Chordata; class Aves; order Passeriformes; family Tyrannidae; genus Pseudotriccus; species Pseudotriccus pelzelni. Next base: position 784,188 of record JAWMRA010000113.1, on the reverse strand, counting down.
CTGCCCCTCCGGCCTCTCCGGCGGGGTCCGGCGGCAGATCCCCGGGGCGGGGGGGCCTCGGCCCCGCTCCCACCGCCGGCCGTGCCCGGGGCAGTGGGGAGCGTTGGGGGTCAGCCCCGCTCCGCTCCAGCCGCACGTCGAAGCGGCCCCGGGTCCCCTCGGGGATCCCCGCCGGCCCCTCCGCGGGGTCCCCACCGCCCGAGGGAGGGAATCCCTCCTCCCCGCCCGGCCGTGCGTACGCCCCGTCCCCCGGCGTGGGCGCCTCCATCAGCTCCGCCGGCATCTCCCCTCCTCCTCCTCCTCCTCCTCCCCGCACACCCACACACTTTCCCCGTCCCTCCTCCCCGCCACTCCGCAGCAGAGTGCTTTTGCAGCCTGTGCGGCTCCTGAGAAAGGAGGCGTGCAGCTTTTTTATTTTTTCCTTCCTCCTTTTCATTTATAATTTTTTTCTTTCTTTTCTCCGGAGCGGACCCTTTGGGAGGAGCAGCTGCAGCAGCCGCGGCCACGCCGGGACCGAGCAGGGAGGATGGCCGGGGGGCGCCTCCCGGGGCTGCTTCTCCTCTTGTGTGAGTACCGCGGCGGCGAGTCGCGACAGGGAGCCCTGTCGCGATGGGGCAGCTTCCGGTGCTGAGGCAGACCCGGCGCTGTTCAAGCACCGGTCCCGCATCACCGCCACCGGCTGCCCCACCTCCGCTACCTGCTCTGTCGCGACAGGGGCGTCCCGTCGCGATAGAGGAGCTTACTCCATCGGGCTCGGGGGTGCCGGGGGTGTTCAGGTGAGCCGGCAGAGGCTTAGGGTGAGGGGCCCATCGCTGCCGGGCTCAGCCCCTCTGTGCCTGCAGACGCCGCGGCTCGCCTGGCCGCCGAGCAAGAAGTTGAAAATCTCTCCGGGCTCTCGCCTAACCCCGAGAAGGACATCTTCGTGGTGCGGGAAAACCGGACGACGTGTCTCATGGCCGAATTCGCCGCCAAGTTCATCGTCCCCTACGACGTGTGGGCCAGCAACTACGTGGATGTGAGTGGGGGCCGGGGGCGGCGGGGCGGCCCGGGGGGCTCCTGGGGCTCCAGCAGGACCGGAGATGGCACGGGACACACACACGCATCCGCCGGTACTTTGGGAAAATCCCGTATCCCCTCCGAGGATTTGCAGCCGGGGCAGTGCGGGGGCCGTGGGTTCCCAGGGGAGCCCCGGGGCCGCCCCTCTGAGCCCCCGCTCACCTTTTCCAGCTTATTACGGAGCAAGCCGATATTCCTCTGTCACGGGGCGCCGAGATGAAGGGCAAGTGTGGCACTAATGAGTCAGAGCTGGAGCTCTCCTGGCTGGAGCAAGCGTACACCCTCAAACTCTTCTTCGTGAAGGTACGGGCTCCCCCGCACGCCCGGGAGACGGGGAGGGGGCGCGGCAGCGTTGCGGGGTCCTGATCAGCCCTGTCTCGGCAGGAGGGGCACAACACGTCCCGGGGACCGGAGGCGTTCTGGAGGCTCAGCCGGATCCAGTTCACCTACGACACCTCAGAGCGCACCTACTTCAAGGACGCCGTGAGCCGTAAGCGCCCGGGGCACAGGGTTTAAGGCGGATCCCGGGGGTCTGTCGGGCACCCCACGGGCTACTCGCCTAAGCACAGCTTAACGGGGAACACCCAAACCCGCCCGACAAAGCCTGGACCAGCTACGGGGTTTAAACCGCGCGCTATTTTTTTATTCTTTTTTGCCCCCCTCCCTTTTTATTGTGTTTAATAACCTCGGTTGTCGTGGGAGGGAGAGCCCAGCTCTGCCCATGTGCCGCGCTGCCCCGGGCTCTCCAGTGGTACCCAGGGCCCGAGGGGGTGGGTAGGAGGCCACCTGGGCTGAAAAAGCTTGTCTCCTCCTTTCCTCTGGGAGATGTTTTTTAAGGTTAATTATTTCCTTGCTTCTGATGATGGTTGAATAGGTGGGAAGGCAGTGGTTTCCCAGGATAACTATGAGACTGACACCAGTATCATGTTCCTACATGCCTCTGCACCCAGCAGCCTCCTCTTTTCTCACTGGGTTTCCATTCTTTCAGCTTTTGTTTTGTTTTTATTTCGTTTCAGCTCAGAAATTAGTTGTCTTGTACCAAAAACTGAAATACTGTCATCTGCAGATCATTCTCCCTCAGGATTTTCAAACTCCAGTAAATAGCGCACTAAGAGTTTGTGCTGTAAGATACAGTAGATACGGGGCTGTTTTGCCACAAATGTTTCTACTGTTTGAGTCCCCAAAACACAGTAGTGGCCATGCCTCATCAGCTTCTGCCAGTGTGAAACACTGATTGCTTTTCTGTGCTGCTGGAGGGGAACAAAGGGCTGCAGAAGAGCGGGAGGTGGAAGGCATCCCTCATTCCACCTTGCTGTGCCGCATTTGGCCTTCATTTGGAAAACGACCTGGACAGGAAAATATTGTATTGTAATTTATGCTTGGGTGAAAGGGTCACGTTGTAGTCTCAGGAGAGGCATTACAGCCTATTTTGCTTTGTAGCGTGCTCCCCGAATTGCATCGCTCCTTCCCACCTGAATCCTGAGCTCAAATGCAGCCGCAGGAATTGCCATTTCCCAAATGTGGGGAGTACGAGCAGAGTTCCAGGCTAAAACTTGCACGTTTGTCAATAGAAACCATTCCTCCAAGTTCATGGGCTTAAGGTCCTGCGACAGGAGCACGGGTGGCGGTGCTGTAGGAGCAGCGGAGCGCGCGGGCGCCGCATTGCGCACCGGCTGCACACCCGTGTGTTCAGCCCATTGCCTTTGTCACTAAAGTCACCTCGGGCCCCCAGAGAGTAGGATCTGACCTCTGTTTCCGTCCCTTGGCCAGCCGGGAAGCACACGGCCAGCTCGCACCGGCTCTCGGCCCTGGTCACCCCGGCTGGGAAGTCCTACGAGTGCCAGGCCCAGCAGACCATCTCCCTCATCTCCAGTGACCACCAGAAGTCCGTGCAGCTCCTGCTGTCGGAAGTGCGGCTCCAGCCCTTCGACATCCCTGCAGATTTTGTCTTCAGTGAAGGTAAGGTGCAGGGTGAAGGCAAGTCCTGCGTCCCCAAGATGCTGATGCCGCCGTGGCCTTTGGGGATGTTGCCATGTACTAAAGGAATTTGTGTCCCACCTTTATCAGAGCACCGTCCCCTCACTACAGCTCCATTATCAGTGCTCCCTGCAGTCCCTCCATCCCATTCCCTGCCTCTGTAGCCCTCCGAAAACCTTTACAGATTCAGCCTAGCTGCTAAATTGTGGGCTACCATTGCACATACGTTGGCTTCTGTGAGGACTTCTAGAGCCAGGTTGCCAGCAAGCCCCAACTCCATGGTCCCTGGGGAGCAGTGCAAGGCTTGGGTGTCTCCGCTGCAGCTTCTTCAGCTCCAGGGGTTTTTTAGGGCTGCTGCACACTGAGGAAAACCTGGGGCTGTGGTGGCAAGAGATACCTGGGATGCACGTTGCTGGCTTCAGTTTGATTTATGGTCATTGTAAGGGTGAAGGAAGCGTAACAAGGACTGGTGGATAAAAGAAAATGTAAGTTAAGGCGTGCTGTTTTTGTCAAAGGGTTGTACTGGAGCCAGCAGCAATACTGCCATGGGGCAGAATTCCTGCAGTTTTGCGTGCCTTTATCCTGATGAACGGATGGTGCTTCTCCTCCCTGACTCCCCCTTGGCTCATCCATCAGGTTGAGTGAGGGAATGCAAACATGCTCACCTGAATTAGGTGAAACTAATCCCTGTTTTATAGCACTACCTTATCAAATTAGTTAAGTCCATTAGTGTAACAAGATGCAAATAAAATATGTAATAGACAAGTCTTTTTAATAACAAGCTGGAAAATGGTGGTGTTATTTTCAAGCCTAGCATTAAAAATGTGGGGCTTTATTATTTTGCATGTGGGAAATATTTTAGCACACAATAAAAACCCAACAGTGACTGCAGAGCCGAGCACTTGCACTCACGGCTCGCCTCCTCTCACTGATGGAGTAAATCCGTGCTCTTACGTGTGCTGGCTCTGGCAGAGGTCTGTGTGGCTGAATTACTCATGGCAGGGCCAGTGTAGTAGGGAGTAGGTTTTATACATGGGCAGGCGCTGGAGGCTGAGAAAAGCATATTTAAAATATGCAGGTTTGGACTCTGTTTGAGCTGCTGTGTCTCTGTGATACCAAACTAGAGAAGCCTGAGAGCTGCCAGTTCAAACAGTGGAACTCGGGGCTCATTGCAAAGGAATCTACCTGTCATTTTCATGATATGCTCTTTCCTGTCAGACAGTAAATTTGTTTCTTTTGCTAGTTTTTCCTTTGTTGCTGTAGTTTGTTTCTTTTTCTCCAGGACACAAAGAGACCCTGGTTGGTTTAGCAACCTTTAAACATGTGTGGGCAATTCCTCCTCCGGAGGAAAGCTTGGGTTCTCTTTGTCAAGCTTTGTTTTTCCGTTGTTGCTGCTCTCCTTATTCAATTACCTTTCTTTTTGTCGAGTTCTGCTGGAAGTTAAATGGCAGAGAGCACCTGGAGAGGGTGGTCAGAAGTGCCTGAGAGGTCATTTATCAATGGAGCTTCACACAGGGCTGTGCCGCTTCTCCCAGCGGCGCGTCCCCACCAGCCGCGCCGACACATGCATGGCAAAACGTGATCCTTCGTGGGGTCTGAGAACCACTGCCAATCTTAAATTACAGTAATTAGCCTTCTCCTTTTTGGTTCATTAATTTCCCATTAGGTAAAATTCCTATTAATTATGAACAAGCTACAGAACACTTTAAAATATTTTAGAATAGAGAAGGAGACCCGCTAGAGCAGAAGAATCGCAGAGACGCAGGAGGGTCAGGGCCCTTTCACCACAAAGAAGTGGGGGAAAGATTTCTTTCATTAGTCCTGACACTGTTCTGCCAGGGATAGATTAAAAAGCTTGTAGGGAGTGATTGGATTGCTTTTATTTTTTTGAATGCTCAAACTCACATGCTAAAGTATCATTTTTCTTTTTTTTTTTTTCCAAAGGCACTGATTCCAACCTTCACAAATCCATATATATAAAGATATATTTATTTAAGTTTTTTCAATACAAAAGCAGCAGAACACTTTTTTTCATTCAGGCTTGGTAATTTATTTTTTTAATGGGGAAAATGTGTATATATTTTTCATATATATTTTTTAGCTTTAAGGATGAGTAAAAAAGATGAGCTGGATCAAGAGGGTGTCAGGAGAACACTTAAACTGATGAAAGAACCTCAGAGAAATTGCCAGCTCTTTTGATTTACATATATATATATATATATGTGAATATAATGCATTATGATGGAAAATACAAAGGGATACAAAGGCTGAGAATTAGAGACTGGGATCCTGGGAGATCTCAGCTCCCTCTGGAGCCACCCCAATCAAAGGCCACGTTTTCCCAAGGTTGCTTTTCACCGAGGTATGCAGCCACATTTAAAAAAACACCTGTTCTTTCTAATTTTTTTCTTTTCTTTTTTTTTTTTAAATATAATTACTTACAAACACCCACCTCAAAATCTCAAAAATCCATTGGTCATGCCAGACATAACTGGCCCGTTTTTTCCATCCCTTTGGACAATCCCTGTTGCCAGTCCTCAGCCTGGTATTTGTGGCTGCGGGAAGGTGCTGTGTGGTTTGGTTTTTTTTTTTTTTTTTGCTGCTGTTTGCTCTGCAGAAGGATCTGAAACAAGAAAATGGGCCCATGAGGTGGTTTCGTAGCCTAGTACAGAAATTGGACGAGCACTCACCATAGAAACCGTGGCAGTACGTGAGCCTGATGCTGCGCAGCACAAAAGAACAATGAGCAACGTACCTAAACGCCTCCTTTGTGGCCATGTGCAGTCTGTGCTCCCTGGGGCAGGGACTGGGGGGTGGCACCTCTCGGGAAAAGGGGTGACCCCGCTGTGTTTGGGGTGCGGCAGAACTCCGGCCTCACCTGAGCTTTTAGGAGAGTTAAGTTTTGCTTTCTTGCACCCAGGGTAAATCACGTCGATTTGGGAAATGTTGAGATCCCTGTGACCTGGAGCAAAATATGGGTGAAAATTTACCAGAAAGGGCTGTTCTGCCGCAGGATCATTGATTTTAAAATATATGGCAGTTCCCAATGCAGTGGGGTTTCATTTTTTGTGCATAACCAGCCCGTCTGCCCACACTGTGCTTGGTGGGGTTGAATGTCTGAATCTGTGTCTGCCACGGACTCCATGCAAACCCTTCTCCCCTCCTGCTCCCCCTTTGCCTTTTGCTTGGCTGATGGACCACGACTGATACCTTCTGCCTGCCTCCCTGCAGTGTTGTGGACCTCAGCGCCTATGGGGTGAAAAATGCTGTGTAAATGCTAAAGTATGTTGTTACAAACGTGAAAATGGTTTTTTTTGTTTATTGTAAAATGATGTGTTTTAGCATTATATTCGTGTTGAAACACAAAATTCATCCTCCTAGCAGTCAGCACCTGGAGAGCCTGAGTTCTGGTGCAGATGTGTTTATGCTGAGCGCTTGCCTCCGCTCTGGGTGCCCCCCAGCCCCATTCCCGTTCTCCCTGCAGTCTCCAAAGATCCCAGCCTTGGGTGATCTGCTCCAAAAGGAGAAGATGGATGTGTTGGAAAGGAGAAGGTGCTGGGAAGGCAGGAGGCAGCTGCTGTGCAAGGCTGCCTGCTCTGCCCGGGGTGGTGCAGCGGGTCCAACTGGGGAGCAGCATGTTTGGGGGTGAGCTGCTGGACACTGCCAGCTTTCCTTTGCTTTGCCTGTTTTTTAGTTGGTTTTTTTTTTTTTAATCCTCTTCAAAAAGCATAAGGATAAAGAACTATCTTCCTTGGCTGCTTGCAAGAGTTGACACCTTTCTGAGTTGCTACTCAAACACTTAAACACCGCCATGGCTTTCTGTGGACACCAGAGCTCTGGCCGTGTCCTCTGCCATAATTTCTGCTCTGCAGCCAGTTTGCTTTGGCAAAAGCTGGGGGAATCCAAATGTTACGAGCAGGTGCTTTGGAGCTGGGTCCATTCTCTGCATCACAGCACTGGTGCTTTGCCTTCTTCACTGGCTGCAGACCCTCACGTTCACCCCATTCTCCTGCAAATGCAGCATCACCTTTGTGTAGGGAAAGGTGTGTGGGCAAACCTGGTGTGTTTGAGCCGAGTGGAATGCCCTCAGTTGGGTTTACAGCAGGCTGCTTTGCCTTTTCTGTAGGGTTTAACCTACAGAACCACTTTCAGAGCAAAAATCAGAGTTCAGCTGCGGTGATCTCCTCCTGCTAACTGGCAGCTCAGGACCCCGTGGCCTGCCAGGCTGTCTGCAGGCGGATACACAGGAGCTCCTCTGGCATGGATCCTTCCCATGGGAGAGGTGCTGCTTTGTATGCAGATGTGGTAAGTGGGGCTGGAGCATCCCTGCCCCTGCAGCTCTGCCCCGTGTGTGGCTTTTCCTGCAGTCAGCTCAGCCTGGTGGTGTGCCTCCGTGAGTTTGGTCAGGCCTTAGTATCCTAAACTGGGAAGAATTTCAAAGAGCTCTAGAAAATCAATTTTGGTAGCTAAATAATAAGAATCAGGATTTTGTTTCCCGCCATTCTCCTTACTACAAACAAACAAAACCCCTGCATTGCAGCAATTGCTGAATTGCCTGTACCACAGTCTTGGTGATTAATCACTCCTCTGGTGAAACTGTGAGCAACTGGAACCAAAAAGCACATTTCTTTTTTTTTTTGTTAGATCACATTTCACTTTTGCTTTTTTGGTTTCACTTCATTTACAGCTTGAAATGTTTCCTGATGGCATTGCTTTGAGCCTGGTGCTGGGAGGAGGCTCCGCTCCAGGACTCACCGGAGCTCCAGAGGTGCTGGCACTGCTGGAGGCAGGTCCCCGCTGTCGCCTTCTGCCTGGGCCTGGGGGTTCTCTGGGGGTCTCCTGCTCCTTAACACATGCCATTAGATTTGTGGAGCTGTTCATGGTTATTGCAGATCTCCGTGCCTGAGGAACCCATCTGGACAGTCTTTAGCAAGGGCAGGAATTTGTGATGCCTTTTGTATTTGCCCGTCTAACACTCACCTTTCTATTTTTCCTTTTTTTTTTTCTCCTTAAAGTTTTCATTATTTTCAGCACACTTCTAGTGCTACGAAGAAGATGCTCCAGGGGCCAGAGAACTGGCCCTCCTGTACCACATGATCTCCGCCCCCCGAGTTAGAATTGTTCTGCTTTCTGTCCTGGCAGCCCTATCTCAGCAGTGTGGGCTCTGCCTGTCCCTCAGCACAGAGAAACAGCAATCCTGTGAGGAAAAAAGTACACCGTGCTCCCGTCAGTCAGGGCTGCAGTAGACTCTGGAAGTGTAAGGAAACTGAACTGGGATTGCCAGTGTAATGTGTTTCCTGACCTTGGTGACCTCTACAAATGCAATAGAAAAGTGTTTTCCCCTTGTGGCTGTGGTTATTATTATTTTCTAGAGGTTTATCAGACCATGACAGAGACTCATCAGCCAGAGGGAAGAACACTGGGGGGCTGGTGTTGTTTCTGCTCATCCTTTGCCATATTGGATGAACACCATGGGGTGCCAGGATGCTGTCTGACCACAGACACACATGTTGCTCTGCCAGGCTGGTGAATTCCTGTGGGGAGCATATGGTAAGGGGAGAGTGATGCTCTTAAACCTCTGCCAACTTGAGGATAGAGGGGGGAAAACTCTGAATGATGTGCAGGGCAAGTCTGATGCAGTATTAAAAACTGAGTGATGTTGAGGCCTCATGATACCATATTTATAGACTTTAAAATTAAATAAACAAAGCAGATCTCCAGCCACAATCAGGAAACACGTACTCTTGCTGTCTCATTCCCAGCAAGGCCATTGATGTGTGGCAGAGGGGCCTGAACAGGAGCTTATGGGCATGAAAGTGGCTGGTTTGACAGATGTTACCTCTGCCTCCTTCCCTGTGTTGACTGTGATTTCACTTTCCTCCAAAGCAGTAGATTTTCTCCCTGGAGCTCCAGTGATGGTTCTGTCACAGTCTGTCCTCGCTGCTGCAGCTGGTTTTGCTGTGCAGGGACTCTCTCATGGAGCTGCGACTCCGAGGAGATCAGTTGGCCACTGCAGCAGTTCAGATTTGCAGGGTCTCATTCATGGCTCTCTTTTCCCCTTTTCCCTTTCCACACAGAACACAAGTGCCCAGTGGACCAGAGGGAGCAGCTGGAAGAGACCCTGCCTCTGATTTTGGGCCTGATCCTGGGCTTGGTGATCGTGATCACCCTCGGCATTTACCATGTCCACCTCAAGCTGACAGCCAGCCAAGTGCAGATTCCTCGGGACAGATCTCAGTACAAGCACATGGGATAGGGAGAGGAAGCGAGCAACCCGAGCATCCATGAGGTAGAAAAAGAAAAAGCACTTTTTTTCTGTGGGTGAGGAAAATGTTAGAGGGGGGCAAGAGATGGTATTCACAGCACCTCGTCGTGAGCATTTCATGGGGACACGCAGGGTGAGGCCGGGCTTTCACTCAGTCAGGGCAATGTCTGTAAGGGGACTTGGTGTCTGATGTGAGGTGTCTGTGGCAGTAGGTGGTTTGAATACCTTCTTAAGCAGCTGGGCTGATCATCTGGAAACAGAACTGCTTCACATGTCAAAGTTTAACACTGGAAGCAAAATTAGCTTTTTTGTTCTTTTTTGTTTGTTTGTTTGTTTGTTGCTTTTTCCCTTCTCAAGAGACTCTTTACCTGCCACCTGCACTGCTCTCGGAAGTGTTGAGCCCTCTCTGCTCCTGCCGGTGCAGGGAGCAGGGCTGGGGGACAGTCCCTTCATTCAGGTGCTGAATTGGAGGGGCTTAAATCACGTTCCTAAATTTGCACCCATGTTAAGGAATGCATGGAGGCAAATACAGGTGTGTTTGGGGAAAAAAAAATTAAATTAAAGGTCAGAACCTGGAGCTGGTATTAACTGGAGCAGATCAGAGTGAGCTGTGAAGCTGAGCCCACACTTGAGATCGAGTGAAGAAAGTTTATTTTTGCTTCTTGAGCCACATCTGAACTCGACTTTAAAAAAAAAAAAAAGGTATATTAAAAAAAAGGTATTGATACACAAATTATAAAGTGCCATGCTACTGCAAGTCAACTGAGAAATGCTTCTGGCTGGACATCCTGCACGTATTGTGATTGTTGTTGAGATGTTACATTGCTACCTGCAACTGATATTTTCACAACAAAACAAAAAAAAAAAAAAAAAGAAGAAAACAGTAATGTTCAAGTTACTATGCAGATTATTCAGGTATAATCTAATGTAACGAAAAAAATATAAGGGAGTCCTTGAGATCTATCCTTAAATGTAGATGATTTTTAAAATTAATTAAAACATGTACCTATATAATAACTTGATTTGCCGCCTTCTTTTGGAATGATGTGATGCTTTGTCCTAACTCCATGATACCTCACGGAGTCGGTGCAAAAATACATCTCGCTGAGTGCATGTTAAATGTAGGATTTATCCTAGCAGGAGTTTTGGAGCAGATGGTTTGCTGAAGACTCTGTGGTGGTTCAGTGTTCTGTGATTTTTTGGTTATTTTAATATTAATATTTTTATCTCTTGGTTGTTTTTCTTACCTGTTTTGTGGGCAATGGTGTTTCACTTCAGTACCATCTAGTTTCCACCGAAACCTTTGACTTCCCTTGGATCTGGTGTTACCTCAGCAGGGGTTAGTCCAGGCACTGAGTTAACTTAGGGTACGCTAAATACTTTCTTGTTCCTAAGCTGGTTTGATCCAAGCAGTGACTCAAACAGACCGTTCTCTTTCAGCTTAAATCCGAATAATAATCAAAGAAAAATAATAATTTCAATGTTGCGAAATGTAAGAGGAGAAACTTCACTGGCTTTTAGTGCTGTAGCCTCCTCCAAAATTTAGGGTTTTTTCTTGAAGGTAGATGCAGCACGAGCCTTCCTTTAGTCTGGTCTTACTCCTGGTCTCATTTCTGTATTATGCTCAGCTTTTTGTTTTCTTTTTTGGATGTAAGAAGCAAAATTATTGCACTATTGGTGCTTGTGGCTTTGCCCTCTTCTTTCAACACTCTAGTGAAACTGTTATGGACAGGCTTTAGGCTGACCGAGTGCCACTGCCTACAATGAGCTGATTACTAAAAAAAGGTTGTTTTAGAGGCAGTTAGAAAAAGCCAGAGGTAGCAGGAGGGTGAATAAAAGGATTAAAGGTTCATCCTTAATAGAGAGGAGCCACAGTTACCAGCTTTGTCCTGCCTCACCCTTGCCTGCCCTCCAGCCAGAAAGGCTCTCCCAGCCAGCTCTCATCAGCCTGGCACATCTGCTCCTGTGTTTGACATCCCAAAAGAATAACGGGATTAAAAAAAAAGAAGGAAGCAAACAGCTGAAGTGCAGATGCCAGAGGAGCCCCTCCATGGTTGGTTGTCTCCCGAACAGCACATTCTGCCTGGGTGGCTGCAGGGACAGGATACTGGGATGGCCCCGTGTGCGAAGGCAGAGAAACCTGGGGCTCGGCTGAGCTGCCGAGTGTCACTGTAGGAGGGGCCGTGGCTGGGGGATGGAGCTGCTGGCTGGGCATCTTCCCCAGGCTGGTCTGGGAGTTTGTGCCCTGCTCAGCTGAAGCTGCTGGTGGGTTTTACCCTTCAGCCCTTCACATTGCTGCTTCTCCCCCTGCAGAAAGCGCGCCAGACCCGCCTGGTGTCAGTGGGTGTCTAAGATGGAAAAAATGCTAATTTATGGTTGACTCTGCGAACCGATTTGATTTCACCCTGCAGTGACCCTGTCAGGGTGGTCATGCTGAGCTGTCCTTGCCTCTGATCCCACTGCTTGAGCCCTGTGGCCAGTGCATTGAAGTGGCAGCATTGGCCAGCAGGTGACCCCCCCAAAAAGCTGATGCAGCTCCTGTGCCCACACCCCCTGAACAACTTACGCTGCTTTTCATGTCAGATGATGGAGGTTTCCCCTTAGGAAGCACTTGGCATCGCTTTCAGGTGGAGAGTGTCTGTAAGCTACTAGTTGCATGAATACAGTCATTTTTTTTTTGGTTTTCTGAATTGATAGAAAACAATTTTTTTGTTGGACTGAAATGGGGAAGAAAGGAAATAGAAACAATTTCAGCTCACTGACGGTTTGCGCCCCAAACTGATGTATGTTGTGTAAAGAAAGCTATTTCGGATGTTGGGTGAAAACTCTTTGAATATATGAATTCTTTCCATCCTTTTGTTAATATTTACTGAATTCAATCTGAATTTTCCATTGCTTTTCAAGCCTATTTATGAAAAATTATTTCTGAGGTTAAAAAAGCTGTCCAGCTTCCCTGCTGCCCATTCGAGCTCTAGCAGCATCTTTGAGGATGGCAGCACTTTATTAATGTTATATTTATCTTTCATTCATTGATGGCGTATTATGGGCTAGCTGCAAATTGAATGCTTTGCTTTATATAGATGTTTATGAACACACCAGTTTCAGGGTGGATAAATATAAGAAACTTATCACCCTACTGAGTCCTTTAAGGACCTGTAATAATTAGGCACTTAGTAAAGCAACTGCTAATGACTTACCAAGTACTTATGATTACAACTTTAATTATAAATTATCGATGTATTGCTGAGGAGGGGACTTACACAGCCAATAAACGTCCCGGCCTCTGCTACTGAAATTATGGGTATTTGTGAATGCTTTTAGAACTGTGACCTCAGAAAAAGCCATCACTGACAGGCGGGAATAAACACACTGGAGCACCTGGAAATACATGGAGCTCGGCATCAGCCTCGGTCAGCTGTGCAGCCCAAGGTAACACAACATGGTTATTCCCTGCTTTTTGCTCAGCTCTGGCTTTATTTGAAGTGCTGAGGGTAAAACAGCCCAAGTTAAGACTTCTTGTTTGTTTGCTTGTGGGTTTTTTTTTTTTTTAGGTGATGGCTAATGTATCTTAAAATATTTACTGATGTCAGCAACCAAAAGTCATCAAGAGTAACATAAACCCCTCATTTATGAGACTTAGAGGTAGTAAATAGCATTGCAGATTGGTCAGCTGACTGGTGCTGCTGGGGAAACTGCGAGGAACGATGTCAGTAGGTGTGAGAGCTGAATGGCTGTAAGCCAAAAATTAAGGATGTGTAAGGCAAAAAAAAAAAGGATTATTTAAGAGACAGGGAAAGAAAGGTGGAAATGTTCCAAGGGGGACAAGTCCTTCTGGAGAACATCTTGCAGAGGTGTGTGGGTGTGCTCATCACATCCCAAAATGCTCTGTACTGTCTGAGTGACCACAGTCTGGGTGTTTTATTCAAGGGCTGGCATTGCCAACTCATGTTGAAACATGGGTGTGTGGGGTTTTTAATATGTTTAGAGGAGAATTGTTTATTTTTCTAACATAAGAGTGTGTGTGTACATGGGTATGTTTGGGGGGGACCTCTCAGACTGGTTACATCACAGTATTTCGGTTTGAAATGCCTATTTCTCTAGTATTCCTCTAAATTTAAGCCTAATGTCCTTGGGTAAGTTTTGGGGTTTTTTTCCTTAATTTTGGGTGAAGAAAAACCCTTTCTCCTTTTTTCTTATTTGCTTGGTCCAGTACTGTGGGACGGAGTCAAGTTTATAAAACAGTAAAAATGCACAGGGGGAAAAAACCCACACTGAAGCTTCAAGTGTTTATTAATTAATTTATTTAACTTGCATGTGCATTTGTCTCACCAGTAGCTGGTGTTCACAAAAAAACCCTTTGAAATCGGCAAAACTTCCAGTAAACTTGATGAACACTGTTTAAAGTATCTAATGATAAGAAAGCTGCAGAAAATTCTTCACTTGCACAGCCTAAAATGTGCAGAATATTGAAGGAAAAAACCCCCCACCAACCCCTTTCCTGTTTTTAATTTTTATTCAAAGATGGTTAAAAAAGTTTTGTGGCTAATACTACAGCTGTGCCTGTATGCCATTGCCTGGACTGGTGCAGCCGGTTTTCCTGAGTTGTCAAGACTACAAAACAGACCCCCTGGAAGGCTGTGGGTGCTGCTCTTGGCCGGGTGGGCACCGGGAGCGTGTTTGCCGTGGGGTGGCGGGAGCCAAACACATTTTCTGCAGTGTCCTCTTAAAATGTGCAAACAGGGTTGAGAAGAGAAAGCAGGTGGGGAGGGGTAAGACACACAGATGTAAGAACACCTATTCAATGTTCCAGTTCATATTTATCTCCCTTTTTAAAAAATTTTTAAAAATTGCTTCTCTCCCTTCAAATATTCTTTAAGTTTTTAAGGGCAGAACTAAAAGAGCTTCTTCATTATTGGCAACTCTTTTCTCCCAGAAGAAGATCTTTAAGCGACAGCTCCTGCCAGGTTTAGATGTTTGGTTATAATTTACTACAATAAATAACAATTAATTTATCAACTAGGAAATTCCATCATAAGAAAGAAACTGCATTTTCACAAAGTTGGCTTTGTGGTTCCTTAAAGATACAGTAAAATGAGGTCAGTAAGAAAAAAAACCAAACCAAACTTGAAAAACATGGCTTTTGTATCATACATAATTAAAAAGAAATAATCATTAATAAATAAAAATCATTTATCATTGAAATAATTATGAAGCACTTCTAAAAATTTTAAAGGCAAATCTATTTAGGCCTACAGTTAACATGCAAAGTCATCCAACAAATAACACAAAATTGTACCGTAGTAGTCAACTGTTGCATCAACATTCAGAAAGGTCTGGACAGCAGCACGACTTCTCTCTGGCAAACATCTGGCAGCACATCCCACGGGTCTGCTGGAGCTCCAGGGATCCCACTGGATGATCCCTTCCCGCTGCCAGAGCTTGACAGAAACAACAGAGGCTTTTGTGGTGGCAAAACTGGCCTGGTGGTGGCATAAAAACCAGGGATGGCCGTGGCCTGGGCTGACCCTGGAGCAAAGGCAGGCCAGATGTGCTGGCTCCCACCCTGGGGACAGGGGAGGGAGACCCGGGTGACCACTCACATTCAGCAGCAGCTCTGCCACCGTGTCGCGGGGAGGGGGGGCTGCCAGGCTGCCAGAGCTCCCACAAGCATCACTTGTCCTCGGCTCTTCGGGCTGCCGAGAGGGGGTATGAGTGCTTTCCTCACCCCATGGGAAATCTGCAAAACCTTACAACTTCCTAAAGGTGGCTGTGTTTGGTTTGTTTTTTTTTTTTTTCCTTTTTTCTGTTTTCAAAAGGGTTAAAAAAGTAGGAAACTTTATCTTCTCAAATTCTGGCTAAGGTAACACTTATTACTTCAACTAACACAACAGGTACGTGACAAAGTACTGCAAATTATCAAAACAGACTGTACAGAAAATTACAAACTCGTTGCAAAATACATTGCGCTGCTATGACCGAGATAAAAAGTGCTTTGTTTTGTCAGAAAAGCGTTCTTCTGAAACAGAAGTGCCGTAGCCTGCAGTGAAATTCCGGAGTTTCGCTCTGGCTGTGCTCTGCTCGTTACCTTTCCAACCTGTGCATTTGGTGGCTTCTCCTTGCATGGCTGGGAACACAGCAGCGCTGGAGAGCGATGGTCCATGGTGGAGCGCGGCCTCCCAGCTGGGCCCAGGGTCACTCCCCTGCCCCTCACACACACAGGGAGCACAGAGAGCACTTCCTTGGGTTTTTTATACACCGTGTTATTTCAGCAGGGGTGGTCTTCCTTCACCAGGTTTTACTCCTCCCTGCCTGCAGTTCCCACACAGCTGCTGGCATTCCCACATGGCCGTTAATCCAGACTCTGCACTGACCTCTTCCCAAAAAGCTGCCGGCTTCAGCGATGCCTGTGTTGCCTCATGAGGGGCACAATGCAAGAAGGGGGCCCGGCCAGTTTGAGGAAGGGGTGTCTCAGCAGTTCCTGTGCTGTGGCTCTCTGCGAGGGCTCCCGCACCAGCATCGAGTCCAAGAAGCCCCGCAGCACTGAGGAGACCTGCAACACCACAGTGGTGTTAGGGGTGGACAAAAACATCCATTTCCGGCTCTGTGCACACTGCTTTTCTCGGGACACAGTGATTCTGCCTATGGTAACAGCTGTACTGAACTGAAGAGCTCTGTCTTCTACATGCTGCTGATGCTGAAACCATTTGGGTATCAGCGGGGTGCAGAACAGCATCCCCTGCACAGCTCTGCATGTGGGCAGTGAGAAAAGCATTAGTGTGGGCTGAGGGCTCAGGACTGATGTCCAGAAGCACACTCAAAACGGGAGGTGCACACATACTTTGGCACTGTCCACTGGGTGGACATTCCAACGCTCCCGCAGCAGGGCTGATGTGCCAACTTGCTCTGGTCCTTGGGCAGGTTGGGAAGCTGTGCTCCCTGTGCCATCACTCCCTGCAAAAGCCAAGCCAGGGCTGGGCACAAACAAGGCTATGGCTGATGGCTTGGGCCTCGCATCCTCCCCACACAAGCCCTGAGCAGGAACCACTGCTCCAGGTGGTTAGAAGGGAACCTTAGAAGTTATCAAGTGTGTGCCTATAGCGCTATTAAATGTGTCACTGTTCAAGACCCTCATCACCTAAAGGGAAGTCTAACCTTGTGCACGTCCTTCACACGGGGCGGGAGGTTATCCCGGATCCGGCGCATGGCCTGCAGCGGCGGCTCGTTGAAGTAGGGAGGTTCACCATCGATCATCTCTATCACCATGATGCCCAGGGACCAGATATCCACCTGGAACACACAGGCTGGTTGTGAACGCTGCTGGTAGTGCAGGGGGGGCCAACAGGCTCAGCACTGGGGCTCATGCAAACCTGGGAGCTGGCTCATGCCGCTGTCTGTGGCCAGTGTCAGAAGCCAAGAGTCTGGTGAGCCATCACCATAAATATTCCTTCTTTAACCAGCTGACAATGCTTTTGTCTTCTGATGAATAAACCGATGGATGAAATGGATTAGCAGTGACTTACAAACCCGGGTCTGCAGCTGGTTTAGGTGCTGCCCACTGGAAGCGCTGTGGCTTGGAGAGGCCGCCCCCTCTTGCCCTGCATTCCAGCTGCACTGATGGCAGCCACTGACTACACACCCCAGGCTGGCTCTGCAGTGCTGCAGCTAGTGGGAGAGCAGAGCTCGACTCAGCTGCGGTGAAATCAGTTACTCTGTGTCCCCTGAAGCTCAAAAACGACAGGAACGCCATTCAAGACCCCAAGGCAAACACTAACATTTACTACACCCAGGGCTGTTTCCAGCCAGCACAGGTAACACGTTATATAACCCCTCCGGAAAATGATTCAGCTCCAGATCAGAAAAAAAAAACCCTAAAAAACCCAACCCTACTTTTTTTTGTTTTGGTCCTGGCCTGCTGCAGATTTCTCTAATGACTCTAATTCCTGTCATTTGCTAGCCCAAATACAGCCAGGGCCAGTTCACACTGCTTTTCTCTTTTCCCAACACTATCCTTTAGCTCAAATCCTTTTTTTTTTTTTCCTTCTGGTGGGGAAACCTAATGTAGCCATAAGTTCAGCCACTTTATAATCCCTCCAGTGCTATTAATGGGCTAATAATAGCTGATGTTATTACCCCTGGAATGTCTTCCACAACAGCACCCGTCCTGGGAGCACGTCAGTGCCTGCGGGGTGCTCTCACGCTGGGGCGGGTGCTCTCTGTGCTGTGCCAAAACAGTTCCTGCTGCATCTCCCGTCTCAGCTCATTTCCCCTTCTCTGGGCATGTATATTTCTGCATCTCTGTATATTTATGTATATATATATATATTTATGTGTGTGTGTATATATATATGTAATATGTGTGTATTTGTGTGACTATATCTGTATTTTTGGCTCTGTCTGCCTTGCAGGGTTGCTCTCTGCAGCTGTTACTATCAGCGCTATCAAGCAGAAGCTCCTCTCGCCCTCAGGAGGAGCAAAAGCAGCCGTGTCTCCTGCTGGGGAGCCGTGAGTCACTGTCACGGCTGAGCGCGGGAGAGGGGATTGCTCTTCCCAGGCTGGCAGTGCAGGAGTGCTGTGACTCAGAGCTTCCTGATGGATGGGGTACGGCACTGCAGACCTTGCTGCTCTTCTCTGAAGGGTTCTAATAAAAATGTGTGGATTGCCTTTTTCAGAACCATTTGGCAGGGCTTAAAATAGCTCCCACAGACGCGCTTTCTCTACCCCTGTCTCCCAACTGATGAGAGCATTGACTGCAAGGACTGAGCCGATGGGGACACCAGTGCTATCGCAGAGGGTGGCAATCCAACCCACCCAGCTGGCTCCTGTAATTGGGACCCTGTGGGACCTGTGTCCTCTGCTGGCACTCCTCCAGAGCAAGGGAACCTTAGGCTTCAGCTGGATGAAAGCAGAGTGCAAATACAGATGTGACTGGGCTGTGCAGTACAGGCACCTGATCGGGCTGCGGGTTTGGCACATGCCGGTGTGGACACCTGTGACTGCAGCTCCAGGCTTTACATATTAAAGAGCATCAAAGGGTCTTTCCTAATGTGAAAATCAGGCCAGTTTCCTTTCCTACAGAACCCTAAGCCACGTAAAGGCATTACACTAAGTGTGCTAAATGGAGTTGTTATTTAAGGACTTCATCTTGCAGAAACACTACTACCAGGCACGATGCAGCACTCTGGGGCAAACGTAATTGCTGCTATTTAGCATATCTGTGGAAATGCCTTTGAACTGCATGGTGCTCCCTGAGCTCTGTGGGGTCGACCACGGCACCCCAGAGAGGGCAAACAGCAGCTCTGCGTCCCTGCCGTGCCCCCTGCACTCACCTCGGTGCCGTAAGGCAGGCGGGATATCACCTCCGGAGCCATCCAATACGGTGTCCCAACTAGCGACTTCCTCCTGGGAACCTCCTTGGACACCTGGGCACAGAACCCAAAGTCGGACAATTTTATCTGAAAAGAAAAAAGAAAAGCCCCTCTTGAGTAACAGGGTGAATTCCTGTGAGACACACGTGCCTCTGAAACACACACCTCCGGCTGCAGCTGGAGGGACAGGGACGGAGCTGCAGCCTTTGTCTGCGACAGGACAGCAGCACGGTTTTGGAGGTCTGTCTGGAGATGGGAACACAGCCTGGGGAACTTTAAATTCATTAAAATGAAGGCAAGGGAAAGACGTAAGAGAGTGGCAGTGGTGCTCATTACTAACATCATCTGTCACGCCTCATTGCCTCTCCACCCACAACAGATGCAGGGGTGATAAATGGCTTATAACGGTTAAAAATAGAAGGAAAGCAAAGAATTCTGAAGTAACAGTCTTACCATGAATCTATTATTGCATATATATAACCCCCATGTCTGTAGTTAGGTATGCATGCTGATACTCAGTAATAAACACATTTGAAGTGATACACTCCCCTCCTGGATGTGTACCCAGGAATATGACCTGTCAAGTTTGCCAGAAAATGGGTGAAACAAGTGGCATTCACCCCACTCCCTTTTACCACCAAGAGCATGACCCTACACCCACAGAACGCAAAACCCCTGCCAATGGTTTTTGAAGGCCAGCACCTCACAGCATGGACTATCACTAAAGAAAATGTCATCTCTATGTAGTAACACAGCTGATTTCAGAAATACGGGGAAGGGTACAAGACTCTTCCAAAAAAGAGTTAATGGGACCTGCTCCCTTTGCTTGGGAACTTGGGAATTAGTACTGTCCTTGAGTAGCTGTGGCAGTGACCTGAAATAGAAATAATGGGATACACAAGCACTCCAGAGAGCAGCTCTCACCGCATCATGTGCCTACTCATACTTTTACGCCAGTTTTTTTTAACAACAGAAATTATGGAAAATTATCACCTCCCCCTCCGTGTTGCTGTACAATGCCAAGGTGAAAACTCCTTCAACCCCCAACCTAAACGAGCTGGTCTGAGTGTCAGTGGCATCACCCCCCTTCCAGAAACATCTTGTTCCTTAAGGCTGAAGTCTTTTTTTCCCCCCCCCCAAGAGTTATTTGGAGGCCTAGAAACTATCACAGGGGTTTTCCTGGGCATTATCCTAACTCCCATCACTCCCAGTTACATCCTGCACTGTGCCATGGTGACCCAAGGTCCATAGGCTGTGCGTCCCATCACGTACTCAGCGCCTGGGGATACAAAATGAACCCAAACAGCCCCTGGACAACTGGGGTGAGAAGTTGCATAAATGCCTGCATTGTGTAGACTTATTGTCAGCACTGATTTGTTTTCTTTTGGACTCAGTGCAGACACTGCTTTTTTTTTAAGCTATGGGTATTATTTTTAAGAGAATTATGAAATGATTGTTGGTGTTTCTAAACCAGTAATAGCCAAGTTCTCCATGCTAAATGTATTTTTCAGTTTACAGGATAAAGAATGGAAGAAATAATGTGTATTTTGGAAGCAGAGCCCAATCTTCTTTTGTAGGAGTACAAGAGGTTTTGCATATCCATTGCTCATTCGAGTACATAAAAGAAGACGATTTTCTAAAAAAAGGTAATTGCACAACACAGCCATGACGAAATCTGCAATGCAGATAATAAGTACTGGAGTAATGAGTATAATGAGACACTGTATGCAGACCCCAGCACAGATCAGATGTTATTTCAGCAACATGGATTGAAATCCCAACTGAAGAACTCCTACACATGTGGGATTTTCTTGCCTTGACAGGACTAACAGGAGCAGCCTGTGACTGCTGCAGGAAAAAAAACCCTCCTTCTTGGTGAAGTGATTATCAAATTAAACAGGGAAGCCTTCGAGGAGTCAGGCCAGGCCTGCAAAACCAAGAGCTTCACCTTCTGAAAGGGAAGGTCTAGATTTGATTCCAGACCAACAGGCTCTCAGCCCAACCCGCAAAGTCTTGCTTTAGACAGGTGTGTAACAACCTGTAATTTTCTTCGTGTGCAAACTTCATTTTGCTTACTGAGCAAGTCCTGTGCAGCATTTTGTCCCCCTCCCTCCCTGCTCATTAACAACACGAAGACCAATTAACTGGCAGCAGCATCCCATCCAAGTACACGGAAGTGTGGAACTGGCATTGTCAGGCATCTTGTGAATGTAAAAGCTACTCTGACCATCAGGGGAGGGTTTCACCAGTAATGCAGATTATTATTTTAGCACAGAAAGATGTTAGCCTTCTCACTAGCCTGGAGAAA
Organism: Pseudotriccus pelzelni; assembly: GCA_035584735.1. NCBI lineage: Eukaryota > Metazoa > Chordata > Aves > Passeriformes > Tyrannidae > Pseudotriccus > Pseudotriccus pelzelni. The sequence goes on along the minus strand of JAWMRA010000113.1, from coordinate 763,217 downwards.
CAGAGCACAGGTACGGCAGCTGCTAACAGAGCACACATACAGAGTCTGCTAACTAAGGGATAACTGCGTAGTAAAAAAGATGATCTCCCATCACCTCCTGGCATCGAGCCATCACTCACATTGTGTAGTTCCTTCTGCCGCTGCCTTTTGATGGCTGCAATCCCTCCCCAAGGGACTGTGGCCTGCAGCACAGATGTCCATCACCAGCCAGGCCAGGCCAGGCCTGTGTTTTTGGGATTCAGCTCTCCCACATGTTAGTTCACGCTCTCTAAGCAGTCACTCATGGGCCATGCCCTGCAGTTTCACAGGCCTGGCTCGTTTTTTTTCCAGGCAGTGTCACCCTGAAGGGGCACAGCTGTTTTCACTGCAGCCCCCAGAGCTGGGGAAGGGCTGGGCACTCACCCTGCCGTCGCTGGTGAGGAGGATGGAGTCGCTCTTGATGTCGCGGTGGATTACGCCCTGGTTGTGCAGGTAGGACAGGGCTCTCAGGACAGACAGACAGACGGTTGCGATCTGCTCCTCGTTCATCCTGGAACAGCAACATGGGAAAACCCGAGTGTTAAAGGAAGACGATGGGAAAGGGGAGTTGGAACAGAGACACAAGTTCCCCTTCAGGCCAGTGTACAGATCTTTTAGGCAGTGGTTCTGTGGGGTGAATCTCTGGTGGTATTTCTGACCAAAAACATGGGATGAGGGGTGATGATCAACTCTGCAACAAGGTCTGGACAAGACTCCCTGCAGCACTAAAAACGCTCAGTGTGACGCAGCCTGTGCCAATGAGCCTGTTTCCCTCTGGGAAATAATGGGAATGCCTTATTTACAGTAAGCTCAGTGCTTGCCAGGGAGGATAAACCACCACTGGGATGGAAACAGGCATGGAATGAATGTGAGAAAAAAACACCCCACTCTTAATTGTGCAGACAAAACATCAAGCCCTGGGTGTAGCTCTTGGGGAGCACTTTTATGACTTCCCTAAAAATATTCTGGGTATTTCAGCAGAAAAATAAACAAGAGGCCTCATTTCTATGTAAAGTTGAAACCCCCCATTTTTGGGTGGGTTTTGCACCCTGGTACTGCTGCCCCATTGCTGGATGGCCCCAGCATCTCTCTAACATGAACAGAAAAACACCCATGGAGATTTCTGCTCTAACTTTGTGTGCCATTTGCAGTATTTTAGTAAAATCTTTGAGGGAAGGTCATGCAGGGTAAAAAAAAAAAGCCCAGAAGATTAAAAAAAGACTGTTTTGAGTTAAAAAGTAGACGACAGTTCTTAAGAAGTGGTGTCCTGGGAACATCTGTTTGCTGTTAAACTCCTGTCAGAAGTAGCTAAGATAGAGCTTTTAATGTTTTGGGTTGCAGTAGTTAGCAAATGACTTGCAATATTGTGATTTATTTCAGCACACAGGCTAAGGTAGCGATAAAATACCAGTGTTACAGCTCTGCTCCTGGTAGGGTCTATTAAACTCTGAGAGAAGACAAATCTTCTAATTTATTATTCCTCGCTTTTCTTCTTGCTCCCCTAAAAAATCTCCCCCTGATTTGGTGTGGAAATTTTAATTTTTTTTTTATTCAAGAGGAAGAAATTAAATAAAGAATCCCTCTTCCCTATCTCATTCTCAGGAGCAGATGAGCAAAGAGCAGATGGAAAGAGGGCTGTAAAATCCCATTTCTCCCCTCAGAAGAGGCAGAGCAGTTCTCCATATACAGCAGCTCTTGTGCTGGGGGATTACCTGCTTTAAAGGTGTGACAATACCTGAAATACAGGAATGTGCTCTCCCACAAGCAAAATATTCTGATATAAAAATACTTTTCCCTTTATGTTTTAGGCTTGGTTTGCAGATAGCCTTTCTGACAGCCTGTTTACATGGGTTGTGAGCATGGAGAGAAACCACCCTTAGAACTGATGTGGTTTTGACAGCAAGACCAACAGTGCAGATCACCAAAGAAGGAAAAGAACATTCTTCTTGGACAGTTTTTAGGAAGTAATGGATAAAAATCATGTTGCTGATGAACTACCAACTAAAGTGCAGCAAATCCCCATCTACCAGTAAGCCCTCTCAGGTATTTCTCTCCCTTTGACTTAAAAAATGCTGGTACCGACAGGAATTCCTCTGCAGTGGCTTATTTATGCTTGTAAAGCAAGCATGCTACGTATGGGTATAAGTATATATATCTCTATCTCCATCGATATCTATAGCTACATAAATATATATTTTATATATATAGATAAATATAAATATAGAAATAGAAATATATTGTATATACATAGCTATATATATGTATATATATGCATAGATAGCTATCTGCATATATATGTTTATGTTTATGTGTTTATATATATATTTATATACATATATGTATACATGTTTTCCATGAATGTAATGGCACATATCTTTATGTTTTTATATATGTATTTCACACATACTTACAAATACACAGCAATTTACAAAAACGTTGTGTATATATAAATAAATAAATACAGTATGCACACATGCATATTTTATACATACATAAAATAAAAATAAAAGTAAGAATACAAATAAAACAATAAGGATAAAAAATAAAATAAGAATTAAAATAAGAATAAAAATAAAAATACATTTATAGAGCCGTGCTGCCCTCAGCAGCAGGTGAGCTCCAGAGGGCATGGTCCAGAGGAATCCACGAGGGAAAGCCATAGCATCTGCCCCCCCCCAGGCTCCATGCTGGGCTTTAGGCTGCAGGTCCCCCAGCCCACCTGGTGTGAGTGACGATGTCTGTCAAAGCGCCACCCTCCAGGAACTCCATCACGACCCAGAGCTCGTCTCCCACGAGGTAACTGTTGTACATGTCGACCACGTTCTCGTGATGGTAATCCCTCATGATCACCACCTGTGAGGCACACAAAGGCCGCCTGTGAGTTGCTACAAGCGCTGTCTGACACTGGTTCCGACCTTCTTTCTCGCTGTGCTGTTCTCTTAGTGCTCACTAGAGGTTCTGGGATGAATCACAACCTCCCTAATCCTTATGCCAGCACATAAGCAAAATCAATATATTTACATAAAAGTATCAGTCATCGAAAATGCATCAGTAGAAACAAGGAATCTCTAGTTGCCAAAGTATGAGTGGTAGATAATTGTTTTATTTCAGCTGGCAGGAGCAGAGCTGTTTATTCAATTGTTTTTTTATTGCCAACTGCCTTCAGTACAACAAAAATTTGTTCTTTTTTTTTAACCTGATCAATCGTTCAACACATCAAAGTCGTTCTCATCATGTGCCCGGTGGTACTTTGCAAGGAATTTTCACAGAATGCTGGCAAGACAGGGGGTGACTCAAATCCCACATCTACAAGGGACTGTACAACTGGGACCAGGGTAAGAGCAGCCCAGCCAAGGCAGTGACTGTGACCACGGGTGACTGAGGGCTGTCAGAACAGTGACCAGGACACAAAACAGTAGCCAGGGAAGGCTTCATTATAGACAGAGGAATTTCAGCGCTGCTGAAAAGAGATTCTCGGCTGACACAAGTGACTGGAGCGTGTCGGGGAAGCAGCCTGGTCCTGGCACAGCATGTAGGACCTGCTTCAAGGTGTTACTGCTCAAGAAATGGTCAGTTAGAGGTCCCACAGCCCAATTCAGTGCTGCCTTCCAGCAGAGGCAAAGCCAAGCCCAAGTACCCAGTACAGCCATGCACTGTGTAAAGAACTGGGTGAAGTTTGCTAAAAACTAACTTTTAAATTAAAAAATTTTAAGTTTTTGGAAGTTTTAAAGAAACCAGTCTGTCATGTGCTAAGGGAAGATCCACTTATAATCAAAATACAGGAAACAAAAGATAGAATTAAAAGGTTCATTCTCCCCAGATGTTTCGCTGGGCTCCTGGAGTGGTTTTGGTGTTGATCAGCATATTTACAAGTGATCTTGAAAAGGGAGCAAGGGATACACCCCACTAGCTTCTTTAAGGGAGTAAGAAGTAAAAAATGGGAAAACTCTTCAAGTTGGATAAGGTAGTCTCAGTCCCAAACAACTGGGTGAAAAAATGGCAAATGACAACCAGTGTTCCGTAATTTAAAATAATCTACATGGGGAAGACAGTCTCCCATAAGCAACTGTGGGCTTTGAACTGGCTGCAACCGGTCAGGAAAGGAGATGTGGGAAGTAACACAGGTGGTTCCATAAAAAAAGCACTGTCAGCTCTTAGCTCAGTAACCATTAAGAAAGCAAAGGTTTAGGAGAGGAAGAAGGAAGGAAACAAAAAGCATGTATATTTCAGAATACAGTGCACACGCTTCTTGAATAGTGTGGTTAGTTTGGATCCTCCCTCTTGGAAGGATAAACTATGTCAGGAAACAGAAAGAGTCACTGGGCTATGTCTGTGCACCTGATACCCTGCATGGACCAGCTGATACATTTCTTAGCTGACTGCTGTGACAACATCACGGGTTTAAAGCCAGGAGGAGATGTAGCTCATTTAAACTGGTCTCGTTACACAATATTTACACAGCACAGATGCCAGTGGGACTCACCACTTTTAGAAAGATATTAATTTGGCTCTTGAAGATGCCATTTGGCCCACGACTCCTGTTGAGCCTGCAAAACCCACCACACCACCCAAAACAACTTACCTCATTGAAGAGGAGCTCCCTCCTCTGCTGTTTCCTGAGATCCATCTTCTTCACAGCCACCTGCTTTCCCGTGTGCTTCTCGGTGGCGATGCAGACGATCCCCGTGGAGCCCTCCCCGATCTTAATGAAGCTGTCCAAGTACTCCCGGGGGTCCCCGGGACTGACCACGAGCTGCAGCGCAGCTCTGAACTGTTCGTGGGACACCCTGGAGGGCTGCTGGTCCGAGGAGGAGCCCCAGCTGGGTGGAGGATAAGCACTTGACGTGATACTTGGGGAGCTGGGATAGGAGGCGGTGGAAATATAGGGAGAGCTGGGCTGGAGAGATGGCTGGTGATAGTGGGGAGCTTTGTGGTAGACCAGAGGGTACTGGTAGCTGCTGCTTGAATAGCTGACTTTGCTCTGACTTTGAGGTAGCTTTACTGGGCCCCGGGGATAGGTGTCTGACCCAGAGAGTGGTGGGCTGACGACCAGCTGCGCTCGATCATAATCCACCTGCAACACAAAAGCAGAGTAGTGACAGCTTTCCGACTCAATTAGTTTCCTGCAGGCCCTCAGTAGATGCCAGCATAATATGGTCCCACATGTACCCGTACCTGTTCTCCTCAACACAACACTGCTGCCTGGGTCTGAACAGAGGCTTTTACACCACTGGGCTGCTGTGCTCTCATCCAGCACTCCAATGAGGCCAGGGCAGACCACGAGATCTTCTGTGCATCTCAGGTCCATTCTTCTGTCCAGCTACCTGTTCGTACCTGGATTTTAATTCTCAACTCAGTCTTTTCTTATGCGTTTCCCCAGGAATTCAGTGATGACCCCACCTCTCCTTGTGGAGAGGGTGAAATCCCTGTCACCTCCTGCCTTGCCACACGGCTGCTGTTTGAGTGACTGCACACATGGGTATGACAAGGAGCCTAATTCAAGTCACCATTTCTTAAATCTTATTCCACAGTGACGAACTGCTTAACTGCAGTGTCACGAAACCGCTAATTTTCACCTGAAATCAAAGAAAATCGCAAAGGAAATTATCCCAATGGGAGGCCTTGTTCATTTGTAGATTCCTTCCTTTTTTTTTTTTTTTTCTTTAATTTTCCAAGCTTCTCTAAGTTTCTTACATTGAAAGCAAACCAATGCTTCACATTTGCGTACATACTAGTTTGAAAAACCAAAGGATGTAAGACAAACAAAAAACCCCAACCACCCAAAAATTACTTTTTTTTCCTGGAAAAGAGCATCCCCCCATTTTCAATACAACATATGCGACTCCTGACAAGGTGTGGAGTATCTTGGGGCAGGGGGGTGGTTTGACACAGGCTCATCATGTAGCACAATTACAAATAATTATGGCAATGAGTTCATTTAATCAATCAATTTCAGTGGCAGTGCACAGGGATGGACAGAGCAGCAAACTCTACACAGCTCATGGTTGCTACTATTACCGCTGGCTGCCGGCCAGGAGGCCCTGATCCATGTTAGTTAAATGCACATTAATCTGAATTTGGCAGTGTAATCAAGGACCCAACTGAACTGTGAAATTGAATTCTGCGGTGGAACATCATTTGACCATTTTATGCTAAGGCTGCAAAAAGAAAAAAAAAAGGTAAAAAAAAAAAATCTGCCGCAGCATCAATTTATCACTGTGGGCTCCGCACGGAGAGGAGGAGTTTGGAGCTGGACTGGCCTTGGTGCAGAGAGAAAATCCTCCAGTGAAATATTGTATCAGTGCTTCTCTGCCTCATGGGTGAGCCGTTGTGCCCGTCTCCTCTTTATGCCAGAGGTTTAGCAGGGCAGGGGGAATGCCTCTCTGGAGGGGCTGCTCAGAGACTGCCCTTGGAAACATGAAGTTGGAGTCTGCTTCCATTCAGGACTCGCACACTGACAGCTTCCAACCATATGGAGCATCCAGCGAGCACGTAGCAGTGTTGTGCAGCCGCCTCCCAGGATGCTGGTTTCGCTTAAGCAGAAATCCACATGATTACAGCCGTAATTTCCATTACTCCGCCAGGCAGGGGTGGCCATAAAATAAAAGAGAGTCAGAGACACCATGAATTTTGTGAAGGACGTTACATCTGCCAAACTAATTAATGCAGAAAAGTGCTCAGATGGTTTGGTGGAGGGAGGGGAACTCAATCTAGCCCTGTCCTATATATCTGTGTACATAGGGACACATAAATTACGGCTTTGGGTGTAAATACACCATTTTCTTTAGAACTGTTGAGATGGGGAAAGCCTTGTCTGGAAATTCAAGCTGGATAAATCCATGCTAAAGAAAAGCCTACTTAAGGGTAAGAGGACTCTGTGCTAATTGTAACAGGAGTGCATATGAAGATGCTAGGTCCTTGAAACCTATGTTGAAATTGACTTTTATTTTAAGATACAGAAAGACTATCCAAGTATTTTCCAAGCAACCCTCCAAGTTGACCCTGTCGAAAAAGATAAATTCCACACCGACCTATGCTGCCTTATCCATAAGGTTCCTGCAGATGGTAAGATCATTACCCTTGGTGATGTCAAACCTGCCTTTTAAACCTATCTTAAACCCTGACATCCTTAAAATGGATGTCCCTGACATCCATTTTCACAGACCTGAGTAAAGGGAGTGGGTTTCTACACCCACCAAGCAGCAGCCATGCAGCTCCCAGGGATGTCACCAGCCACGTTTGGCACTGCGTGCCCAAGCAAAGGCTCTTTGCTCGTAATTTTTTGCACACCCCTAATTTTTTGCACTCCCTTTCTGGAGAGGCTGATCCCTGCCCTGGCAGCCCTGTCACCAGGCACGTCAGGTTACCTTGGGGATGCCTGCTGCCGTTTCGGACAAGCGGGGGTAGGTGTAGGAGCTGTAGGAATGTCCTTGCTGGTGTGCTCTGAACGCGCTCGCTCCATAGGGCATGGCCGGCTCCTGCAGACCGGAGCCTGACCTGGACCTCTGCCTCATGGTTGGCTGAGGGCTTGCTGGGTCCATGTAGGATGACTTGGGCCTCTTGTCATAGTCATCCTTGCCTAGGCCATGTCCCCAGTCACTGTCACCATACTCCAGTCTCTCCTTGGGGCACTCACTCTGCACCGACGCTCGGGACGGGGTGTAAGGAAAGGGATCTCTATAGTCCAGGGAGGATCTGCTGGGGATCCGCTGATACTCCAGTTTTAGGCCGCCGTATTCCAGCGGTTTAGGCTTTGTGTCGAGGTGTGCGTGGTAATCTGGGAGGAACCCGGAGAGGTCTGACTGCAGGGGTGTCACTTCCGAGTAATAGATGTCCCGGGACGTCACCTTCATCATGTGCCCGTTCTGCTTGGCGGCGTAGCTGCCTTTGTAGTACCGGTCTAACTCTTCCCCATAAACAGTCTTGTCTCGATATTTTTCCACGACATACTCAGTTGTAGTGTCTGACTCACTGGAGTACTGGGAATACGTGATGTAACCATTTTCTTCCTGGTGCCTTGGCACATGGTTTGCATTTCCTTGGTGGTGGTGGGTGGGAGGACTTTCCTTCCGCAGGGAATTGGATCGTGTCACTGAGATACTGTCAAACTCTTCCAGCAGGCCGTTGATTGAAGTATCCTTTTGAGGCTTATTTCCTCGAACAATAGTCTGGGAATAAGAAATTGCTTTGATTAAATACTGATTTTCATTTAATATCTGATCAAGAAAACCACCAGTAAGTAACAAAGTCTAAAATTCACCCAGAAATACATGTAGTGATGTGTCATGTTCTTTCAGTCTCATTGCTAGAAAAAAATTCTCAATAAATTCTTACAGCAGGGCAGAAAGGAAGAAACAAAGAGGGGTTAAATTCAGGGTAGATCACAAGCTGGGATTTGGCATGCAATTCCAAGACACTCTTAAAAAGCCCAGTTTAAGAGGTGGGTGTTCAGCAGTCACCAATAGAGAGAGACATTTAAACATTTAAAACCACTACTTATTTTTTATTTGTTATTATTCAGTTGTGTGCATCAAGCCAAACTGGTGGGTTGAATCAGATTTACAGAGTATACATAAGCTAAATGAAAATCATTCAGTGTTCACTTCTACATGTTATTTTAACAAACTGCTGGAATGGAAAGTGGCACAAAGTTTAGCAGGCACTGGATTTTCTTGGGTTTTTTTTTAAATTTTTTTAAGAAACAGCATGTTCCTGAGTAACAGAAGTGCCACCGGGGACCAACTCTTAGTTAACTTAGCATAAGAGACACTTCAGGAAGAGGGGAAAATTACTTAACTCCATCTCCTTACAGTATACGGCATCCAGCAAAGCACTGTGCACAACCATGGTTTAGGGACATCACGGATGCCTTGTTTGTGTCTCACTGTTGCAATGTCCTCCACAGACCCCCCTGCCTGTCCCTACTGCCTTCTGTCCAAAACACTGGTGGCTCCTGGTAGGATGGGAGGTGAGCAGTGCTCGGTTACAGTTCTCCTTCAAGGAAGACTAACTGGTTTTAGTTAGTACCACCTGAAGACCATAACACGTGGCTGCATCCATTTTTCCAGGAGTTGGCTCCCACTGAGCAGCACTTCACGCCTATAAACACCCGACAAGAGTAAGATGTACAGATTAGTGGCCAGGGCCATAAATCAGCGTGGCTCTACTGAAAACACATTTGCTTTGCTGATTTACTGGGGCTAAATATCTACAGCTGTATCTTATTTAACTTACTGAGTTTTTAAACAGAGTCACTGTGGTCACGCCAAGGAGGTGTCCCTCTGTGAGCTGTAGCCCATGTTGCAACACTGTGGTGTATTGGACACCAACCATGGAATACTGGATGCCTGGACACCGGACCTGCACTAGTTTGCAACACCAACAGAGAGACTACTCAGCCTCTGCCTGAAAGCACACAGGGGGCTCAAACTTTTGTCAAAACAAGCATTTCATCACTACTAACATCACTGTTTCACAAAATTAACAGGAATGTACTTCTCTGTACTTACTCACAAAAGGCAGCTGAGAAAATGCAGCCTAAAAGCAAAGCAGTCCTGACCTCACGCTGATCCCTGCTCTGATTTATGTCCCTAATTACTTGCCTAGTTTGCTATTTTGAAGCCAGTGATACCGAAACACTAGGACAGCAAAAATAAGGGACAGTAAATAGATCACTGCTTTCACCTCCAAAGCCATTCAGCAGGATGAGAGCAATTGGTTTCATTCGGCTCCAGCCTCTTTGGCAGGATGACTGTGCGATCATTCATATTTAATTATCACATAATAAACCAGCAACATTGGACAATGAAATGCTTATAATTGAAAACAAGATTGGAATACCCAACTGTCACCCCGCTTCCCCTGTGCAAATGCCTGCCGAGGAGTAAAGTGCCAATTTAATGCTCTCCACGGGACTGGCCTTCACAAAGGAGAGGTTTCCTGTAGCAACCATGCTGTGTTTGCACAAAAGGGCCTTGGAGCCAGAGGGAGCCTCTGGGAACAGAGCAGACTCTTTGGTTATAGGGAAGAGGAGTTCTCCCTCTGCTCCTCCAAGCAGATGCTGTCTGGAAGCAGGATTTTCAGACACCTTCAGAAGAAAGATTTAGAAGAATGCAGCTGAGTGGTTATACGTTAGGGAATTCATTTCTGACAAATCCCTGCAGCTCGGGGATTTTCTGCAGACAAGACCACGTGTGGGAGCAACCTTTTTGATTATGAGGATTTAAAAATAGTACTAACAGTAAAATGGTCATAAAGGAAATTCTGATTTAAAAAAAAAAAAAAAAAAAAAGGCATTTACCCCTGAAGCACCAGTCTGATGAAGCTGTCTTCAATAGCTCTGGGACCTCAGCGCTGTCTCATCCTGACTGATGAACTTAAGGGGATTAAGAACTAAACTCCTTTTCTTTTATCCCAGCATTTTAACGATCACTGCTGCCAAATACTGACTTGCAAGGGTGATGGCTGTAATTTCTGTTGGCTTCAGGCTCCTCTCCATGAGAAAATTAAAAGGGCCAGCTCAAAGGGAGGATAAACTTACCTATTCTAGAGGCCCATTTTCTACTTAGTAGTCAGTGCTTTGTCACTGTTACTAACAGTTATTATCAATTATGGTAATTACTTATTGCTGATAAGAACAACAATATTTCTATTTGCCTTGGCTTGTTTATAAATTTCACACTTCCCTTATGTGGAAGGACACAGATCACAGTGAGATGCACTCTGGCTAAAGCAGACAGCCTACACCAACTTTACCTTTTCCAAGGAAGTATCCAGCATCATTCCTATCAAAAGAAGATAATTTAGGAAGTGTTTCACCAAGACCCTATGAAACAATGCTATATAGTCAAGGATTTTGCTATCTGAAGAGAACTTTAGATGACTATACACAAATGTGAAATACAGTGGGTGCCTCCCTGATAGGCAGAACCATTTGCTAGGCTTAAAACCAAATTAAGATCCCAAAGCAGGTATCAGCCTATAGGAGTAATAGGAGTAAGTGCTCTGTACAGATGAGCAGAGCACAAAGAATTAAAAAATAAAATCAAAGAAGATGTTATAAAGAAGAAAACACATGTTGTGCCATGTTAACCTGTCCTGAAGTCATTTGCTACAGAGAAAGCGCACGCTGGGGGTTTGATATCACCCACAGCTTTCTCGGGAAGCTCAGTATTTACAGAATGAAGCCAGAGATTGAGAGCTGCCATAACCACGGCCCAAATTCCCAAACCTTAGAGTCCAGTGTTAATGCCAGGGCCCAGAGAAGTCCTGCAGGTTCAAAGGAAAGACTTCAGTGGAAAGACCAAACTGCTGATGTGGGGTCTTGGTTTGGGAATGATGTGATCTTGGTTACTAGATCACCAGGCTGGGCACTGCACCAGTGAGCAGAGGGAAAACCTCCTGGGACTGAAATACAACGGCAGGAATCAAAAACGATGGGAAATTCTAGCTCTACCTTAAAAAGCGAAACAAAAACTTTGAGGAAAAAATGTACCAGAAAAAGGCTACATCAAAAGTGATATAAACACAGTTATCCTGGTAATTAGTGTCACAGGAACCAGACTAATTTTTCCTGATTTTAAAGGCTTTAGAAACTGGAAAAAAAAAAGTGCTTCCATATTAAGAGGGAATTCTATCTCTCTATATATTCTACCCATATTTACACAGACTGCTTTCTAAATTTTCTAAACTGTTTTCTAAATAACTTAAGGAATTTTCAAAGTTGCTGAAGTAGGCAGCTAAAAGCAATGCATTATTTGCAAAGGGCTAAGATTTCCGAGGCCTTTGTTTCTGTCTATTGTGATCACGTAATGGAAATCAGCATGTGGAAATGGAAAACCAGGACGGAGTCCTTCTGTAGGCGCAGCTTTCACAGGGTTCACTGCGGAAAGATGGGATCTGTGATGGTCAATACCCCATGTTTATTAAAGGACATTTTCCAGAGCATTGTGCAATTTAGGAGGGATTGATTTTCCCGGAGATGAAGGAGTGCCCACGAATTTTCTGCTCCCATTCCCGTCACACATTAAATCAATGGGGCGCAGTCCCTGTGAATGAATGTGCGGTGCGCCGGAGCTGGAGCTCTCCCATCATTCCCACTGCTCTCCAGACAGGTTTGGCGTTTCCTCCGGAGCCTGGTGACAGCAGACATCCTTCATGGTGCTTCTGCAGCGGTCTGTCCTCCGGTGATAAGCTATAATGGATCTGTCTGTAAGAAATGCTGTCTCGCCTTGTTTCCAAGAGGAGATGAAAAACAGCTTCTGTGCTCAAATGCTGTATTAACCTTGACAATAATGAAGTGGGTAATTAACTGTTTTGCCCTAATGCGACCTTGCATTTATTGTCTTTAAAAACTACTATACTTTAGGCACTCGTTAAGAATATATCATCCTTTGTCCTCTCAGAGCTGTGTTTTCAGAAGTCAATGAGGACTCTAAATCTCTGTGATGTGCAGGGTGAAAAACAAAAGGTATTTTAAGGAAAGGTCGCCCTTATAAACAGTCAATCTAAACTCTGATTTTGCCTCTAGCTAGCTTCTCTCCTCATTTGCATTATACATAAACTAAAAGCACAGCCTATGCATAGCTGAAAATCAATTTTTTTTTTTTCCTTAAGAGAAGGTGCATAAAGCACAGATGGTCAGAGTAATCTAAGTGATGGATGTGTTGGTAATTTATCTTCTTGTGTTGCAAGACATTCAAAATATTTGAAGCTGTGTTCATGTTTTACTCCTCAGCGTAAGCAAATGCAAACAGCACTGCCTTGGAGAGAAAAACTAGTCTTCGTCAGCTATCCAAAGGAAAACTGGCTTTCCCTGTTTCACAGCTGCAGCCAGGGGTATAAGAGGTGTCAGGGGTCTGTGTTTGATCTATTCTTACCATAAAAAAAGCACTTGGAGCAAGAAGGACTTTTCTGCTGTGCAGGTGACCGAGCAACAGAACAGGCTGCCCAGAGAGGGTGTGGAGCCTCCCTCTCCAGAGATATTCCAGAACCATCTGGACACAATGTGCTCTGGGATAACCCTGCTGGAGCAGGGAAGTAGGACCAGATGATTCACTGAAGTCCCTTCCAACCTAAACCACTCTGTGATTCTGTGCCCTCAAGAGAGCTGAAGTCCCTCAAAACTCCTGGGGACAGCCACAGGCGTGCAGCAAGCCCCTGCTTTTTCCAGCAGCCCAGCGTCAGCACAAGGTGGCTCCTCTCCCTTGTTTGTGAGGCTAAATTTCAAGTTTGAGGTGCCATCCTGAGGGCTGATACAGGGGAAGATGGGAGATGAGAGACAAAAGACCTGCCCACGTCTCTGATGGCTGACTGTACATGGAGAAGCAAATACGCTGCCAGGGAGGAAAATCGATGGCAGCTGAATGCCCAGTGACTGGAGAGCACAGCTGGGATCTGGGACAGCTGCTCTCAAGTAAGTGCTTCCACTCTGCACTTAAAAGTTTTTCTCCATTGAACATTCACTTGAGGGCAAGTTCTAACCTCTGAGCTGCCCTTCCTGATGATGGTGTTGGATCCACCCTTGCGATCCCACTGCGCTCCACTGAATGCTTAATCACATCCAAATGAGGAAGATTCATGGAAAAGGACCCAACAGTATTCCTATACCTCATCCCCTCTTTCCCCCACCTTATGATGCCATCGTGGCAGGTTATGCTTCCCATGCTCAGGGCAGAAGTAATCACTTTGGAACCACTTTTGTGCGATGTTTACAAAACATTAACCTAAGGGGGGAGTTCAGGGCGCTTCTGTGCCCTGAAACACGCCTCCATTACCCTGGAAACATGCCTTTTGCAACAGAAACTCATCAGATATGTAGTGAGAAATGGCGCTGGATGGGATGAGATGTCATTCATCACTCTGCACCCCCCAGTAGCATCGTATGGGATCTGTTCCAGTTTTGATCTACAGCCTGTCTACAAAACAGCCATTACTCAGAGTTAGTCACAAGGAATACACAACAGACAGGAAAGTATGTCAGAACATTCCTTCCTCAAGCCTGCAATTTAGAGCTTGGTTTACACCTGTAAGCTTCAGAGTTCACATATTTTCTGTTAGGGATTTCTTCCCAATGCTGTACATTCTCATCCTCCACATGAAAATAATTTAAAAAAAAATTTAATCGCTTCTGGTATCCCGGAAAGTTCCCTCCCCGGGGAAGGCATTCTGCAAATTGCACTGGTGCTGAATGACTCAGCTGGGCCAGGAGGTTTGGGTTTCTGCTCCCTGGGCCAAACATGCACCTGACACCACAGAGTCACCTGCCAAAGCCAGGAGCGTAAGACGGTGTCCCCTGCCCCTTGCCATGAAGTGTCTGAGCACGAGAGCCACGATCCCCTCATGAATTAATCAACCTGATATTGGCAACGGCACAGGACAGGAGACAGGCTGGGAAAACACTGGCATGGCCGCATGGAAATTACTGAGATGTAGATGATTATGATGTTAATGATGATCTACACTGATAATATAAAAATGAAATTTCCTCAGCCTGAAAAATGTGTATTACTCGATGGATCAAAATAAAGGTACAGCTAAAGGTTTGAGAGAAGTGTAATATCCTTAACACCAGTGCCAGCTGTTTAAAATTCTTCAAAAGCAAAATAATGGAAAACTGTAAAAAAAAAAGGCTCACCAAAACAGCACTGTGTAATTTGTCACCCTGAACCGCAGTTTTAAAAGTTAGTTTCCATGACAACAACAGCAACGTTTCATTATAACCACATTCACCCATAATTCTTTTGACATTTTAAAATACAGCAACTTTAACAAAATGTTTAGCTTTAAAATTCCACTGAAATACCTACGTTCGAGTAACTTCTCTTTTTTTTTTTTAAATACACAAGAATGCTCATTACATGTCATTTGAAATGCTATTAGAGAATATTCAATGTCAAAAGTAATTATTCTGGGCCTACTTTAAACACAGCTGATATGTGCAATTTTTTATGCAATATATATACACAGATCTCTCAGCAACACAACAAATGAGAGAGAATTGTGACTCAGAAGTTTTAGTTTGAAAGACGATGTTGGTGTATGCGTTACTGATGAGTTACACAGCACTTCACAGGGACACAACTAGAGAAATCGCAAACCAAAGTCATAGGATTTAGGACCCTTCAAAACTTTCTTTTATCCAAGGATGGAATGAAAAAGCAAAATGACCTACATAACGAAATTCCTCAAAAACATTAACTGCAGGAATTTTAAATCCTCTCTCAGTAGTCCTACATTTTCCTAAGGCTATGGTTTCAGCATGACAGTGCACAGAGTGGACCTGCTAAGCTAAAAAGCTGCATCAAACCACACCAAAGAATGTAGTTTTTTGGCCACAGTCTGGATAAAATCCGTTTATCAATGTCAAAGTTTCCTATATTATAAAATTAACATTTTCAGTCAGGAAAAGAAAAAGATAGTGCCCTGGGAAGCCTGTGCCCTGCCCTGCTGATGAACATCAGCACGGCCAGGTACCTTATTCTCCCCCTTTCAAAGCCATGCCATTTGCCTATGCCTCTGTGGAACTGTCTTTTTCTTCCCCCAAGGAAGTTGTAAAGGAAATTCCCTAAGATCTACCGAGGTGTAGCTGTTTCTGCACCACTCATCACCTCATGTCAGTCCACAGGAGAAATCCTGCAGGAGCAGCACCCCAGAGCTCTCCAACTGGGCTGACTGCAGGGCCAGCTAAAAAACACTGGGGGAAGTTGGGGACATTTGGGGAAGAAGAGAGAAATCCTTCCCTCCAGCAAACACAACTCTGTTTTTCAGTCTCTTAACACCAAGACAGGAGCAGACCTCAGACATGACGCAGGGAACATAAGATGAAGAAAGGACCGGTGTCAACCCTGATGCCTCTTTAAGTTCTGGCCTCACCACTTTCTAAGGAAAATGCATTGCAAAAACGCGTTTTAAATGAGGTGTGAACTGCCTCTGCTGCCCATCGCTCTGCACTTGGTGCCAGCATTCTCCTAGCGAAACTGCAGGGAGGTGAGACAGCAAGAGGAACCTCCAGGGGCATGGGGTGAGCCCAAATGGAGGCAAAATTCTCTGCAGGCACAACTCAGTCTTCATCAATCTTCACGTGGTATCACCCAATTGTCCTTACACCTAATAATTGCAGCCTTAGACTGTTATTTTTCTGCATTGGCATGTGGGGGAGGCGTGAGGAAAACAAAATCCCACTTGTCTCAACAAAGGCATGAGAAATCGCAGGAATTAAACAAGTATTTAACCACCACCTCCCCAACTACTTCAACTTTGATAACCCACCGATGTGCTCCACAGGAGCTGTGGGTCTCCCACACACTGCTGACACTGAGGCATCCACTGCTACTGTTTTTAGGGGCACAGAGCCAGTATTTTACATCTATATGTGATTAGTGCTGGGAGATGGGGAGCACAACATCCTGCGAGTCTTCCCACAGATGATATGCATTAAAAAAAAAGGTCTTCGTACAATTGAGGTGCATGACGCTATCACAAGTTGTATTCCAAGGTCCAGAAGGGCATTGGTGTGGTATTTTCATGGGGAGAGGAGGCAAAACCCAGTGTCCCATCCTTCCAGTCTCGCTCACCCGTATGTTTATTGTACAGACCACTATGGTACAGGGTACTGGTACTGCCTGCCAACATGGGAATGCAGTTTGCTCTCAACTACAGCACCAACCAAAAAAGCCTGAAAAGAGGGACAGTCTGCAATTCACAAAGTCGCACTGCAGCATAAACCCTCTTTGTAGCTCAGATGACATTTCCCTGGATGAGGTTCCCCGCATGCCCCAAACATGCCCATTAACAAATACAAGGTTGATGGAGCATTAACCCAATTAATGATCCCGGACTTTTTTTTCTCAGTGAAAGATTTCTGGCTGCAGTTTGATTGAGCTTTCTGAAATATTTAAGTCAATTCCAGTGTGATAAAATTTTATGCCTAGAGAAGTAATTGCCTTCATCTGACAGCTCTGGCAGTGGGGCACTTGCTTACAAGGGCAGAGGCTCTTGGGTCACTCTGCTGCGGTCGGGGTCATCTCCCTGCTTTTAATTAAAATGAGGATTTTGACAGTCTGTTAATTTTGAAGAAACAATTTAAACTGTATGACTTTTGGCTGCGATTTGCCATGGCAAAGGAAGCTTTAAATACAGCAGATGCTTGAAGACAAAGTCAACACTCCTGTTTCAGAGTGCGCGAGGCCAGCTCGAGGAGCTTCCTGTGCTCTGCAAGCCGTGGCAGAGGGTTGGGAATTACCTTCCCACTTCATAAATCATCAGTCGGAGGCACAGAGCAGAGGAAGAAGCTGGTGAGTGCCTGAGTCCCCGGGGCCGTGAAGCCGGAGCTTCACTGTGCAATGGGATCACCACCCACGAGCCCACCAAAGCCCTGCCCAGGGCTGAGACAGGCACTGCAATCACAGCCCTGCAAATTCGGGATTAACACACCGAGGAAGGGCAGGATACCGTATGAGGAGCGCTGGTCATGCTGGATGAGAAGGAACTGACAAGGTACAGCAGGAGAAATCCTGCAGACAGTGACGTGCCAAAAAGTACCTCAGCCCCATGGCCTTAGAACAGTGAGAAAAACTTCAGTGTTACTTCCTAACACACTCAAATTGTGCATTCCTGATCACACAAAAGTAAGAGGTGCTTTTTAATCTGACTGATGTCGGTATGGGCTCCTTAGTCCTCTCTTGAAAGCTCACTCCTTGATTTCAGGGAATTCAGGAATTTGTATCGTCAAAATAAAACCAGAAAATAATTTCATACGCATTGCAAATTGCGGCATTCTTTCTTCCAAGGAAGTATATTACTTTTCCCTTTCAAGGATAGCTATCATAATGGGAAGTACAGCCATAGGAATGCCCTAAGGAAGGGAGACTGACTCCCATGAGCAGTTTTCACCTGCAAACATGGACATATAACAAAAAAGTTCCCCTATGCGGAAATCTAACCGACAGGGTCAAATTTACAAGGCAGGTGAGAGGACAGACAAGAGGAGCTTCTCAAGCTGACATTTTAATTATTCACTCCTGTAAACAAGAAGTGCAAATCAAACCCCTCCTTGACCGAGGCAGATTTCAGAGGGTGCCCTCTCACAGAGGAGCTTGCAGGGGTGATACCCAGCACAGCCCCACAATATCTCATTTACAAGAAACTGCTCCAACGTTTCTCGGGTAATCTTGGATTTGATTCGATCTGCTGGGCTGCGCTGCCACCAAGTGCACTCTGTCCTCAGCAGCAGATTGGCCCTGACGCACTTAATTAATCTGCCCGACAAAGTGAGCTCCTTCCCCTTCCTCTGACCTCGCCACACAGCACGGCAAGTAGGGAAGAAGGAGAAGGGCTGTGCAGCCACTGCTGAAGAGTGAGAAATGGTGATGCTTCCCCCTGCCTGGGGTGTGGGATGGGAGTCAGATCCCATCTCCTGCCCCAGAGTGTTTTCCCAGGGTGGTTCATAAAAGCTGGTGTGTTTAAACCAGATTTCTGTGCCTATATATCCCAATGCTTCAGGAAGCATAAGCCTTAGCAATAAGGATCTTCACTTGTACTGTGCCCAGTGAGAACTATTAAGTGCAAGCTAGGACATAGATCCCAATTACTGTTCTGTTCAGACTACAAAACCGTAAAATTCAGTACAATTCACAATCTCTTGCTATTCTTAAAAGAGCCAAAGCCTGCTGGATCTCAGCAATTAAAAAACAGAAATGCTCATCTTAAATACTTCTCTTTCATTCACCTTTCTCTCTCCAAAGATCTGTATCTGAAATGCCTTTTTTTTTTCTTTCTAGCCCACACAGTTCATTCCACAGACAACAGAAAAGGCATTTAAAAGTCTCTGCAGGTAAGTTAGTGTTGTTCCCTAGTAATAAACACAGCACTTGTCTGGTGTAATTGGATCCTGCATGAAGGGGAAGACAAGAAAGACAGAGCGGCAAAGCATTCTGAAATTCCTACAGAGCCACCAAAGCCCAGATCTAATCATGTCAGACCAGGAGACAGAAAAAACCACATTTATACCTGGAGCTTTGGCTCCACAGGTAAGTGAGCTGCTTGACAACATTTTTTCCCCTCTGATCCTATGACTCTTACTGAACTAAACTCTGCTGGGCTTGAATAAACCTGGCTATTTGGTTATAATCATAAAATCACAGAATGGTTTGGGTTGGAAAGGACCTTAAAGACAATCTATTTCTATTTAATGGAACATAATTTAGCGCAACTATAACCAGGACAGTTTCTGTTCTGGACTGCAGTGGATCAAACCAGGTTCAATAGCAGACTTAGGGACAAATATATCATCAAGATCTGCAGAATGTGCAGTTACTGAATGATTACTGTCACTGCATGGTCAAATGGGAATGGAAGCGGCAAACACCGCCCCAGTGATGATGTGGAGTGCAGACGCTGCAGGACCAATTTTATCTGGAAACTCCCACTACAGACCTGTTACTAAGTGGGCTTAAGCCTTGAACAAAAGTCACCAGGATGCCCAAGTAGATTTATCATTACTTCGGCTGTCTGTGTCCACTTTTGACATGCATGGATATGAACTTCCAGAGATTTCCTGCTGCCACCTAGTGTTTCCCACGGCAGACCAGCGAGTTTTCTGACATCAACACAGCTTGCTGTCTGAGGGACTTCAGCAGCACCACTGCAGGTCTGGCCAGTCCCTGGAAACAGGGAATCTCCCAGTGTGCTTTACTCCGTCAGCTTTCTCAGCCAAGCCAAGCAAAAGCTTGCTGGACTGTGAGACTGAAGGTCGGTAAAACACCTTCAGCCTCTCCAAACATTTACTGGAGAAAGCATTTACTGCTTATCACTTGCTATTCATTTTTCATCCTTTGCTCTGCAGGACCACTGCCATGGGACAGGAACCAGAAGGACTCTACTGCCACCCTGAAGCATCACTTCCACCTGCCTGGTCCTTCACGGGCCCAAACCCTGCTTCTCAGAGTTTGGTCAGTGCAAGGAAGGTTTTGGAGGCAAAAAACTTGGCTAAACAAATGAGAAGGAGCTAACAACAACGACAGCAGCCATATGAGCAGTGATGGAGTCCTCCACCTCCAGGAAGCAAGCTGGGAGCGAGGCTCATTTTTCAGGACAGGCAAGCCAGTGAGAGGAGTTACTGGAACAGTGTCCTATAGCTTTGTCCTCAGGGACTAACTTCCACGTTAAAAAAAGAACCTGATTATGAGTGTCCTTGCTCAGGATCTAATTCCTGGCTTGTTTCAGGCTATACAGTGCTACCTGGAAGGTATTCCCAACCTTGTATTCCCAGAGGAGACCAGATTCAATTTCTGAAATGCTGACACTGAGAGTTTGCCCTGTTTTTGTGTGGACCTAGAGGTTAACGTGGTTTTTGAGTTCAAAGCAGTCTGGCTGGCCTCAGCAGATGCAGACTGTGAACTCTAAATTGACTTTCAATCTTTATTTAGTGTACTGCAAAGTTCTGCTCACCCACATAAGCTCTCAAAAGCAGAACTAAAGCTTGCCCTTGCAAGATTGCTCCAACACCAATATTACTTAAAATTGCAACACTGGTATGGGCAAACAGCATTAAAAAACATTCTTTTACTAACCATATTGGAGAAAACTACTTTTACCCACAGAAGTCTGTAATCTGTATTGATCTGTATTATTGTCTATGACTGCTGCAGGCTCAGGTGAAGTAACTCCTTTGTCACATGAGCAGATCAATTCAGTTCAATGCCAACTGTCTCATGGACAAAGCTTCCTAGGATAATGAAGGATTTCTGAAGACCTTCCCTAAATCTCCACGCTACAGACAGCAAACTCCAACACTCCTCCAGGGAAGGGTTCAGTGAGCTCAGAGGGACTGTGCAGGTGTAGGTGTGAGCCTGCCTCCAGCTGTCTGCAGGAGGAGAGTATTGGTAGCACACGTTCTTTTAGGGATGTCAGGGACCTTTCAGATGAGGGACATGATCAGCAGGCAACTAAATATCACCCCTCCAAGGCAGTGGGGCAGAATGACGAACTTAAGGCCTTACTGCAGTGTTGAACTCGTCTTCACAGTCCAGTGTGGAGCAAAGCATCGTTCCCTACCCTGCGCTGGCTACAGCAACCACATTTCTGCAGGCATTGCCCCCGCATCATTTGAGCACGTTTAAAGGACAGAAATAAGATGGAATGTGAGAAACTTGGTTTGCCACTGGCAGTATTTACTTTGTGTGCTAGGAGAGGGTTTTTCATTGGCAACCTCAGTGTTTTCCTACGATGGCCAGGCCTGGCTTGTAAACCCTGGTGCTGGTGTCTACAGTCCAGCTGCAGACAGACCCTCCAAATGCACCTGCCTGAACCTTGTCATGAGGGACAGATATCTTGGTCAGAAAAGGTACGTTTTTATTCCTCCAAATGAGGCTCTGGAAAAACAACGTGAAAGTCAGGCTGGATGAAACGCAATGGTATGAAAATGAAAGAGCTGCTGCTCAGGAATTTTCCTGTTCAGAAAGCCAGAAACTCAACACTGAAAAGACCTAAGAATGTATCAGATAAAGCACCACGAGAAGAGGCATTTCCTTTAGAATGGAATGGAATATCATTACAACAATCACTTAGTCGAACTGACCAACTCAGGGCTGACCAAATTAAAGCACGTTATTAAGAGCATTGTCCAAACGACTTTTAAACACTGACTCTCTTGTGAAAATCTACTTCGTAGGCAGCAACAATGTGCTTCTAAAGGACTTACAATTTTCAGAAATCAGATGATCAGAAATAGACCCAGAAATTTCCTCTGTACAATGTAGAGCATATGAGAATATATTAATCTAGTGATATAAACTCGAAAGAATTTCTGAGCTGGGTACTTCTTGCACTGATTCACCCTGTGGCTGATTTTTATTTGTACAGTGACAGATTTCCTGTAAGATTACACAAAACTGGTGACTTTGCTCTTCTCACACTAAGTGAATGCCACAGTTAGACATGTCCATGGACACTAGGTGGCACATTTGTATTGTATCTGTACGGCGGGGTACAGAGAGTAACTGAAGTAGCACTGTCACTTGTAAATGCAGTAACCAAATAGCCCTCACGAGTGGAGCATCAGCCCTTTGAAAGAAAAGCTTTCCCTTAAAAATGTTGCAGTGCTTTCTTCTGGCACCACTGAGCATGAAAGGCATTCCCATTCAGTGATCAAAACACACTGGAAGTGGGGCTGCCTTGCAGGACAACAGCAAACCTGACCATAATCACTTGTAGGTAAAGATAATCACACAGGAACTTCGGCTGGAAGGCATTTCTGCCTCCAGTCCACTCTCCTGCCCAGAGCACGGCTAACATCAAAGTCCAGTCAAGCCGCTAAGGGCACTGACCATCAAATTTTGCCCTCTCCTTTCCAAAGGCTGAGATCCCACAGTCCCTCCAGGCAGCTGCCCTGCTGCTCAACCACACTTGGCAGCAAAACATTTTCCTTCCACCTGGAATGTCCTGTGCTGCAAGGTGTTGGCCCTTTTTGAAGACACCCCCTCCACTTTCTCCCAGCTGGACACGCACCAGGCACATTGTGCGACTGCACAGACGTGTAATTAGGAAAGGCAAGTCAATGAGCACGACTGTTCATGGTGTGGTTACAAGCAAGGCCCACGAGATGTCAGCAGCCTTCCAATCCTGCCTTGCCAAGCACTGCTGTAGGTCCACAACATTTTGTGGGATGGGAGTCAACCTTCCTCAAGCAAGGACTTCAGACTGCCTCATCTAGAGAGGCAGGAATGGGAGGAAAAACTAAAAGGAAGGAGGTACCAGCAAGGAGAAGTAGACGTTTGGGTGGATGAGAAAGAGATGAGAGGGCTGGAGGAGTTACCTAATGAAATCTGGATATTTCTGACTGCTCAAGCTCAGACAAGGACCCTGGCTTATCTCCTCTTTGAGGTCTTTGACCCATCAGCATCACTATGCACAGTGTCCTCCATCTAAGCAAGGAAAGCACGTAAATACAGGAAAAAAAAGACAACTGAAACGAGACTTGAATTTCACTGTTGGAAACATTTTTTAAGAGGCCAAACAGGATGGCGAAGAGAAATACCTTCTTTTTCTTCTGTCATCATAGTAAACAGAAGCTTTCATTTTCATGCCACAGCTATTGAAAGGGCCACAACCAGTAACTAATTTTCTGATTGTTTTTTCCCTGTGCAGCAGAGAGGCTGAAATGCATCAGTAGAAGCTTAGAAAAGTTTTAAAATTGCAGCTGACTCACCAGGATTGGGGTCATGGTTTGAGAGGCAGAAGGGAGAAAAGCTAAAACTAGTACGACAAAATACGTAGAGTAGAGCACTGCAACATGAGGATGAAAGACCGGGAGAAAAGCTGGCAACCCTGTGGTCTGTCCCCTACAGAAATTCTCCACTCACGACACCAGGTAAATGAACTGCCACGGGTTAATGGCACAGTCGATATGCATCTTAAATTAACGTGCATCTCAGCTCAGACCTGGGGCATTCAAGGGCATTTGGGTGAAGTGACAGAAAGGACAATGTTTCCTCTACTTTTTAAGGCAGCTCAACCCACATGGCACAGAAGAGGCTTCTGCCATTTTCCTGACAATACAGCATCAATGTTATGCTGAGGGAAGAAAAGCCAGGAAAACTCCACCACACGAGCACAGCTGGATTTGTTGCAGCGTGCTCAGAGGAAAAGGACATGTAGAAGCCCCAGCAGGAAGGATTCAGTCTTTTTGATGCCTCTGTGTATTTGGCCACCCAAACGCTCACAGCTACCTCCCTTCTTCCTCAAGGATGAACTGATCACTGTCACCATCAAGCTGGGGATTCTCATCTGATCTTGCAGAGTGTGTGGATGGTTGAAACTACCCAAAGCATCAACAAAAGCAAAGGGATGGAGGCTTCACGCATGTACCAGCACAGACAGATAAAGAGTAACCCCAGCAGGGTGTTTTTTTCATGAACAAATGGCTTTTTTTCCCTCCAGTAACTTGACGGAAGGGAGGACGCTCAGCTGTTCCCTGCACTGGGAAACATGAGAAGGGATTTTAACAAGTCTTCACTGCCATCCTGCTCCCACTGACAGCAGAAGGCACTCAAGGATCTTAACAGAGCAGCTTTACAAAGCCAATGATAAGCTGTTTTGGCAAAAATCCCCAAAATAAGGGTTCTGGTGTTTGTTTTCCTAATATTTTGAGTGAAGTGGAGAGGCACTTGCTTAGTTATTGCCTCTGAAGCTTTCCAAAAATCAAAGGGTGGCAACAAACTGAAGCTCCTGTGAGGCATAAGACTGATGACAAGCCAAGCATCCCATGTGCTTAAGAACAAACATGCAAACCCCAAGCTCCAGGTACATACAGAACTACTACGAAGTGTTGAAGAGGAATGAGAGGCGTGGCATCAGGATCTCAGAGTTCATGAAGCCTATTTTAAGTGCAGGTAGACACAGGCAGTTCACATTTTTCTTGCAGAGATGTTTTCAGTGAAAAATCAGCCTTTTTTCACCCCCTCTGTCTCCACACCACAAACTTATCAAGATCACCACTGCTTTCTATTTTTCATGAAATTTCTGCAGCATTTTACTGACTTGTGGTGGCACCTGAAATATACAACCCTCTTCTGGTATCTGGGTCACCCACACTGAGAAGGGGAATCCCATTATTGCCTCTCCTTGTGTTTGAAATGAATGAATTTATACAGTCAGCTCAGGTTTGGATTCAAAGGCTGATATTACCATGACAAGCCGCCACCACCCGCGTGCCAAAGCACTTGCAAGCCTTTCATCCCAGCCAACGCGGAGGCAGGGCAACAACATCCCCCCGGATATTTGGGAGCCCAGGGCTCTGCCTCTTCATCATTGCTGCTGCTGCTGCCTTTGAATATAGATGGAGCAGCGAGAATATTTATCATTTATTCGCTTTACCCAAAGGGACACTCTGAGTATCAGATCCTCTCTGCTTTGCAGGCTGAGAAACAAGCAAACACCACTCACGGGGAAATCTACAGAAGTCAAAAAAAAGTCTTTCCCTTCCTCTGCCTCAGCTCTGGATGAAACCCAAAGCAAGCAAACACCAGTTCTGTCTCAAAACAAGACATCTCAAAATCTGGCTCTGTGATCTGTGCTGCTCTTCAGTCATGAAGGAGCACCTATTAGGACACACTTCTGCCTCACACCACAGTCAATACTGAAGGAATTACACCCGGAATAAATTCAGGAGCACATAAGAGCGGAGTTACAGAGATGCTGTACGACCTGAAAGCTCAGCACCAACTAACTCTGGCCAAATGCCTCAGCATGACCTAATACTGTGACTCAGGGAACAATTATGAACCTTCTGCTACACATCAGTGCATTCACAAGTACATTCACTGAACTGCGAAGTGCCAGGTGGAAAAGGGGAAAGTTGTAACCAATACTGAGATCTCAGAACCTTTGGTTCCTGTCTCCATGAACTGTAAGTGCATTTTAAATCCTTAGCTCTCAGGGAAGTTATGAAATCCTCAGTGCCCTTTCAACACTAAAGGTACTGGTACATGTGCACACATACAAAAATTCATCTAAATTAAATTATTATGCTGAACTAGTTTAGGAACATTAAACAGTCTTTGCTTTCAAGGAGCTGCAACTCAGTTTCTCTCCATGAGTTATGTTATAACAAAATAAGGATGTCAATTCTTAAAAAATATACAGTAACATGGTATCTTGCAACACGGTTAAAAGCAAATTCTCAGATTATAGTCAATGTCTCTTAGTTGCAATTAAAACTAACCTGTGTTTTCTGCATTATGGAGGCCCATTTCAATAAGCTGCAATTGAGTCTCTGACAGGGAGAGAAACTGGAGGGTCAAGGTAGAATTTCTTGAATCCTCCATTCTTAACCCCATTTCCCCATCTAACCATATCTTTGGAGCAGTGTCATGCAGTCAGCTGCAATTCGGGTAATCTCCTTCCAGATCCACATCTTCCACCTACACAGAAAACCCCTCCTGAGGGTCTCTCTGCAGATGGGTTTGTTTGTGCTCAGCCCCACGGCCACTGCCGCCATGGGGACCAGGCTGCGGAAATCCTGTCCCTGGGACACATATCCTGGGAAGATGCTGTGGGATGCACGGATGCAGCAAGGATCACCACTGCCCAAGGCTACTTTGGGAGAATGGCTTCTGGCCACAGCCCTTTAGTTTAGAAGTACATGCCTGGTATTTGCACATATACAGACCCCTGATACACAGACAGAAAAGCAAGAATTGACAAATTTCTTGGAAATACAGTGATTTTCTCCACTTCAAAATGTGGCAATTGCTCATTTGGGGAGCACTGCACACGTTCATTTGCAGGATGAGACACAGAGCGGTACGGCCTGTATGGCTATTACATTTTAAAACTTCTTAAGTTTATGGATTTAATGGTTCCAGAACTACAGGAAAGAGATGGCAGCTCTACAAGATAATAAACACTTTTCTTCCCCCCCCCGCCCCCCATTTTAAAACATTTTCATGCAGCCATGTCAAAACACCCAGAGAACAAAGCTGTTCTCCTCTCCTAGCAGGAAAAGGGTTTTTTCCTCATTATTCTGGGCCTCCAATATACAGTACAATATCTTATTACAGCAGAATATCAAGGCCTTGGTTTTATCCCCCTTGTCCTGAAGTACCACCCAGCAGTCCTGATCAGCAAGTGTTGAGTGCCCTTCAGGAACAGCCAGTAAATGTAAATTTAGCAAAGAGCACTTATCAAATATAGCTACAGGGTCCACACTCTCAGGATTATCTGATTTTCCCTTGCTGCAGGAAAATCCACACGAAAAGGAAATCCTAAATTTATTTTGCAGCTGCACGAGGCACAGATGTACATGGCTGTCAGGGTATAGGCTACCACCACAACACAGGTGGGATTCACTTGGCTGTCAGCATGTGCAATCCCAGAAACGCTGCTAGACCAGGACAAATTTGTCTACCAGAATGCTGAGTCTCTGGATGGGGATCCCAGAGCCACACTGGCTCCCCGTCCAGTGCTGCTCTACCTTCTAAGCCAAGTTTTCTTCCAAGCTGCCTAGCCTGAACCTCTCAAACCACAGCCTGGGGCTGTTTCCCCTCATTTTACCACCCGGCGAGTTTAGCTCCACCCCCACGTGTTACCCCCTCCAGGCAGCAGCAGGTGGCAATGAGATCCCTCCCTGAGCTCCCTGCCCGGCTGAACAAGCAATTTAATTTTTTTCCTTTGGTGTACTTTTCCCTCTCTCCCTTGCTCCAAACTGGCTTTGCCTAAAGCGCTGTTCTTTAATTATCGAGGAGTTTTATGCTACAGAGGAGCAGCATTTTGGGCCTCCACGGGGACTTGTGGCTTTTTCTGCTGCAGCCTGGGAGTGTGAAGGCTTGGCCCCTGCCAGACCCATGACTCACACTCTTCTAGGACATTCACACAATTTATTTTTATATATATATATATATATATATGTAATTCTTTTTTTCCTTGCAGCTCTACTGTTAAATGTTTGGCTTTGCACTCGCACGCTCCCCAGCCGTGCCTGCCTCCCGGGACAGCCACTGTGCAATGCCAGCACACACGACTGGCATTGCTTCATTAAGGTTACGAGCAATTAAAGGCAGGCTAAGGAGCTCCAAAGGAACTCCGTACCTTCATAGGAGCCAGCTGGATGGGAGTGATGCATGATGGATCCACCATAGGCTTCGGCCGGTTGGCCGTGTCCGCCAGCAAACTGTGCCACTGCTGAGGTAGTCCCGTGAACTTCTGCTCCCGGTGGTCAAAGCCAGTGTGGACCCGGTGCTCGAAGTTGGAGGGCCCAGAAATTTCAAGTCTTTTCTTCTTTTTCCCGAACATGGTGAAAAAATCTGGAGAAGTCATAAGGAAACAGGAGAGAAAAGAAAATTTAAAAAAAATCTCATCTTTATGCTTTGTTGCAACCCACAGGCATTCTCTTTTACTTCCTAGGGAATTTTAGTAGGTGCCATTAGCCAAATACCTGAATGAACTTCACTGCACACATTGAGATCTATGTGAGGCAAGGGATTATCTGATCTTCTCTCTGGGAGATTTTAAGAAGTAAACCCAGTCCCTTACCTCTAAATGTTCATAATACCTTCCGAAACAAGAAAATGCCTCTATTCCCAGGAAAGGAATCTTCCCTCTCTGTTGCAAGTTGCATCCCCTGGAAGCTCCCAGCCTGGAGCAATGCCAGCGGCAGCGGATGGCTTTGCTCAGAGGATGGCACTGGGTGTAAGTGGTGAGCTGTGCCCTGACGTACCACTGAGCAAACGCACACACGGAGCTTTGCCTCTCAAATCTATCCACCAGACAACCCATCCCAGAGGAGTGCCCGGCCCTGCTGTGGTCAGACACAGATCTCACACACCAGCAGCCAAAGGCAGATTTACTGCTATGCCATTTCAGCAATGCAAACAGACAGAGAGCTCACATCTAATTCTAACCTGGTCCAAGGGACTTCACCTGCATTCAGAAAGGGTCCTGCTTAAAAACAGTATCAAGTATCACCTACTACAAACATCACAGCACACGACTTCTCCTTCAGGGGAGAAATGACTTGCTGTGAGAGCCACATGCCCGAAGTACCTGGGTTTATCCCCACTTTGGTGGGATTCACTACAGTGATGGCCCTACTTCTTTTAAGAGCCAGAAAGAAGGATCAGGTCCCTTTGGTCTTTGTGCAGGTGCTGTGGAGAAGAGAGAGGAGTCCCTCCAATGCTGCAAGAGCAAGGAACTGGAGGCTCTTGGAGGAAATGTGACCTTCCCAGCTTCTGCATCGCTAGAGAGACCTGAGTTGGCCTGGCTGCCTTGTAAAGCTAATTGTTAACAGCATTTGCTCTACAGAAAGTATTTTACTCAATTTTTAGTTGTAATTTCCTGATAAGAGCAGGTTGGTTTGCCTTCCTTCTGCTGCTTTGTCCCTCCTGATGAGCCTGCAGAAGGCAGCAGAAGGGTTTGCAGGGCACACAGGGATCACAGGCTAACAGGTTAGCTAGGGCAAGAGAAGTTTCAGAGACAAAGTGGAAGGAGGCATGAACTGCAGACTGAAAGGGATGAAGGTATGTGCTCATTCTACTGCCACAGGAAACAGCCAGTACACCCAAAACCTGCATTAACCCTTGGGGCTGGTGAGTCCCACCTTACAACAAAGTGGAGCAGCCTAATGGTTACATTAAAGCAAGTTCAGAATTTTCTTTCTGAAGGACTCCAGAAGTCTGCTGCGTAAGGCAAGGGCAAATTCCTGA
This sequence comes from Pseudotriccus pelzelni, assembly GCA_035584735.1. NCBI lineage: Eukaryota > Metazoa > Chordata > Aves > Passeriformes > Tyrannidae > Pseudotriccus > Pseudotriccus pelzelni. The sequence continues at coordinate 734,001 of JAWMRA010000113.1, read as the reverse complement.
TCCCAGGGAAACTGCCAGAGGTCCTGTCTCTTCTCGGTGAAATACTGTCCTGTTCTGGCAAAGTCCCCTGCCTGCCTTCTGCTGTCTCAAAATAGCCCTCCACCTTGATCTCTGGGCCATTTCAAGCGAGGCTTGCCGAGCCCTTGAGCCGCATCTGTCTGAAATAGCAGCAGGACAATAAGGCTGGCAGCTCTATAAAACCTCCCGTGCCACAGGAGAGACTCAACTGTAAAGGTGCTGCCTTGACTTTATGATTCGGGAGGCAGAGAGGAGAAGCTCAGAGAAGAAAATACAGTTGTGTTGCCACTGCAGCAAAAAAAAGATGGGATGATAAATCAGGTATTTATTCCTTTTATTAGTTTACTTAAAGATCAGGTCCATTATTTGAAAATTGATTGCTGCCTGCTATGCAAGTCCCCCCTGTTGTGTATTTGCAGGGGATTGTCTCCCTTGTTCATTACTTTCTTTGCCTCTTTTTCCATTTCCACCATCATAATCTTTTGTCTTACTGGTGCATGTTGGGTACCTTCTGACACTCACAGACAGGTTTCCAGCCTAACCCAAAGCCATCCTTGGCCTCTGCTCAAAGATTCTTTCTTTTCAAGGCTCAAACAGAAGCAGCCAGGTAGCAGCTTGTGTTCAGCGCTCATCCGCAGGGCTCCACAAATCACAGCCAGCTGCAAATCAATGGCACTGGATTGATTTCATTCACCCTCTGGGGTGGGAATCTGCAAGACTGGAGTCTATTGGAGTAACATTTTAAACCATCAGCTCTAGACGTGTACTTCTTTGCCTGATCAATGCCAACACCTGCAGGGTTTCCTGCTGGACTGGCACCTGAACATAGCTGTGGGATGCTCCAAGTCCTCCAGAGCTCCAAACAACAGCAGGTAACTAAAAGCACATCAGCTGGCATAGTGCACAGTGTTTTTAAAAATAAACAGCAGATTCATTCAACAAGATATTCCTCTTTTGGTTTTAGATTGGTCTTTGCCATGTGGCCCTCTCCTGTTTCAGTGCTGTTGCAGATAGGAGCAAATGTGAAATCTGGCCCAGTGGGACCTTTACTTTCTCAGGACAATATTTTAGTCTAAAACTGGGTGCCAAGGCCACACTTTTGCACAGGGATGTGTCTGAGGCCTGGGCAGTGGGACTTGCCCCCCCCTTTTTGACTGCAGCTCATGTTTAGATGAGCTTAAATCAAGCATGAAGCTCCAGCAGGACAGACAGGGATCCTGGCAGCGCTCAGAGCCAGGGATGGGTTCAGCCACGTGAGCAAACACAGCAATGCTGTGGATATCAGTGCCAAGAGAACACCTCTCGTGGGGCCGGGCCTGTGAAAGGTGACCAGGAACCCCGGTTAACAGCAGGGCAGGAGCCCCCACAGGCCAACCTGCCCCCCGAGAAGCTCTGCAATGGCTGCTTGGTGCTCCTGGAAGAAACAGAGCCTCAACCAGCTCTTAAGGGTATCAATAATAAATGCTGTGCACTGTCACTTCACTCCATCAGCCAGAAGGTCTCTCCATTCCACTGCAAAGCAAAGCCAATCTCTCCTTAGCACAGTCCCTCTAAATAACTGTAACACACAGAGCAATCACAAGGAAACTTCATTTCCTATGATTTCTCCCAAAGAATGGGAATGATGCTAACTTGTTTTCCTGAGCTGTCTGAGGATGGGGGTTTTGGGGCAGCCAAGTCTGTGAAACTTTTAGCTCTGGGCTTTTAAGTGTCCCAAGTCAGTCTCCACTAAAGTGCCCGGTCTCAAAAAAAGGAGAGATGATTCAAATTTTGCTATGGCTAAAATTAATTTTTGTGTCATTTTGATATGACACCAAAAAGAAAAAAAAAAAAGGCATTTACTCATTTATCACGTGTGGAAGCAGAAAACATCCTGGATGAGTGAACAAATGTTTTCCAAGAATTATAAAACTCTTTCAGGAACAGGAGGTACCCAAGCGCTTTAAAGAGAAATGATGGACCTTTCCAGGATGCTGAATGGTGTGCATAGCACAGAAATGATGGAATTTCTATCAAGAGCACAGAAGGTATGAAACTGAAGTTCACTCAGACACCTGCTCGTTCTCTGCCATACAAAACAGCAATTCTCTCATAGTTGTTAAGAAACACTAATATCTTCATGGGATCACTTAGGAAAACATCCCACAGACAATGGGGCACATTGTCTGCCTTTATCAGGGGTGCAGGGAGGTTGTTGGGCAGCTCTGCAGAGCTGCTACAGAGCTGCCTGTGTGCCATCCCGATGCCAGAGTACTCACCCTTAATTTAATTCTTCCTGACAGCTTCCAATATACTCCTGATTGTGCCAGGTCTCTCAACAAATGCCACCTCTCTGTGCAGCTCCCCCACGGAACAAGAGGAAATGAGAGATATCATACTCGTAATTTGTTGCTATTCTGGTGGGGATGAGCACAACCAGGATGTCTGTCCTTTCCTTGCACGTGCTTTGCCAAGGGATAGTCTGGCTGATTTCAAAACCTCATGGGGACATGAGGGGAGCCTGTCCTAAAAACAGCTACCACTGATGACAGTGGGCTTGAGCTGGCTTTGAGGGGAAAGAGAAAACAGGACTCATCACTGCATGGCTTCAGTGGGGCACTTCCACAGGGAGACTTCACTTGCTTTTATCCTAAAATGATGCAGCACAATAATTCTGTGCTTGTAAATGTGAGGTTTGATGGAGGCAGCAAACAAAGAGTTCAGCATGAGACCAAAGGCAAGTCTGTTCTTAAGCAGGGGAGCCAGGAGATAAGTCTGTTCAGCTCCAGGCTGCCATGCCAAGGTCCTCCAACCCACAGTCTAACCATGGCACAAGAATGAAGATAAGGGACTTTCTCTACCAAAGCCATGATGGAAAACATATGGACATGGCATTTACTGGAGGAAAACACAGTACTGGTGGGGAAAATCGGACTATTTTTACGCCACCTTTCCTCCTGAGTAACCCACAGCAGGGCTGGTCCCAGCTGCGCCAGTGGGGAATGGGGAAGGGACAGGGATAGCAGGAAAAATGTGTGAGTTGTGCTCTGTAGATACAACCACCCGAACCCTTTTATAACTGCAGTGTTTGTCTTGCTCTTCTTCTTTGTCTCTGCCCAAGAAAGGAGTTCTGCCAGCCCTGCTGGTGCCTTCTGGAGAGCCGGGACACACCCCCACCCACAGCCGCAGGCACCGAGGTAAGGGTGCTATCAGTAGCAATCATTGCATTTTGCACTTAATGCTGTTTACTGTAGTGCCTAACAAATCGAATTACATGCTAATCAGCACACCCTGCCTCTTAGATCTATGCCAGACTTGGCTCCTTTGCACTGCACTCCTTCTGAGGCACAGAAATAATTCACTGAGCATCACAGGGCCATGGACTCCCAGACTGGTCCAAATTGCACCCCCGACCTTCAACAACAGATCAGGTCCTCACACAGAGGAAACTCCCTGTGTCTGAGACCTGCAAGGTGTGGGATGTGGACCAGCAAAGCACATCCACTCTGTCAGCTACTGCACTCCTGTCGTGCTGCCTCCCAGTCACAAAGGAAGGTGTTTTTCCAGCAAGAAGTATCCTACAGCTCTATCCCGGAGCAAGAGGGTGCCAGTACTATTTTGGGTGCCAGAGGAACAGTGGTCTGTGCTCAGGGCAGGATTTCCAGCAATAGCTTTCCCCCCAGAAAGTTAAAGCCTTGCCTGCTCATCTGAGCCCTGAGCTCACACAGAGGTGACAGGTTTGCTCTGTTGGTTCAATCTTAAATGCTCGACTCCATCCTGGGGTTTTCATGAGTTGTCCCTCTCCTGTACTTGAGACCAGGGGACACTCACGGACTGATGAACTGAAAAGCTGAAAAGTCCAGATATATGTTACTACCCCCAAAGAATAAATTTTTGCCCTTACAGCAAGTAAAATCCAAGGCAGTTGGAATAAAAGGAAAACAAGAGGGACTTCAGTCCTAAGGTTAATAGTGTTCTGTATCTTTTATCACATCCCAAGTAAGAGTAGTTCACTCAACACACCAAATAAGAAAGAAGTCTGCTCAACTCTGACTTTCTGTTCCCACTCAAAAAGTCAGAGCTACTTTTTTCTTCCCCTAGAACTAGATATTCTTTTAAAGTTGGGAAGACTTACTCTATCTTGTCATCTTGAAAACTACCAGGGAGCCCCAGGTTCATCCCCTAAATCCTTGCCATCCCAGGTGTCCCCAGAAAACACTGAGCAAAGGTCTGTGAAATTCTGCCACGCACAAAAACGCACAGTATCCTTGCAAAGTTAATACCTAGAATAACGAAGTGATATGGTATTTTTACTTAAAAATGGACCTTTTAATGACTGTGTACCATAGCTGCATGAGACCTATGTTTTTTTATGGTATTTCAGCAGGCAGATACTGTGTCCCACTAACCCATGAGCCATCACAACCCTGAGCCACCCTGGGAAGCCTGCAAGGGTTTCTTACACATACCTCAAGCACATGGCCGGGCTGTAAATGCTCCCTCCGGGAGGGTCTCTGTGTTCAGTCTGCCCCAGCCCAGCAACATATTTCCTTTTAAACAACCAGCAATCAGTTCAGCTTCAATCAGAAGGCACACACTGCATTAAGCCTGTGAGCCTGTATTTTCTGCAGGGATTCCCTGCGGTTCCTCAGCTGAGCAAGCAGCAGCAGAGCCCTTTTCCCTTGGGGATGGGCATGCCATTAGCATCTAAAAGTTGCCTTCGTGCACACTGGGTATCGTGTGCAGGCTCAAGGTGGGGGACAGTTCTGGGCTCAAACCCCCCCAGTAATGCCCGGTGGAAAGGCAGATTTTCCCCAAAGCAGCCACACAGCCAAAAAAAAACTGGTTATAGCCGGGATCGTTAATAAAATGCTTAATTTTTAAGAAAACTGACAGAAAGACAGAGATGCAAAATGGGAGACGGGTGCAGGTCGCCTTCCTTTGATAATTTTTACTTACTAATAATAGTTTTCTGTAGCACAAGAACCACAGTTATTCCCCTCAAGAGCCACCCAAACACAGTAATACATCATTAGTTGCTAGCTTCTGTTCCCACGCTCTGATTAATCGTAACCTTTCCCGATATTTGATCATAAATGAAAGAGTATGAATTGAGAAGCACAAATTAAATTAATGTGTCAAGACAGCTTGCATAGCCAGTGCTCCAGACAAATGGGAGCTGGGCTGAAACTCAATCTCCAGGAGAAAGCAAATATCTGGTGTGGACTGATGGCAGCATAAATTGATGAGAAATTCTCTGTGAGAGAGAGGTAAAAAGGATGTTAGTTCTCCTTGAGCTCACACTGGTGCAAGTTCTCACTGCTGAGACAAGTGGAAGAGACCAACACATACCTATTCATCTATATAGCTATTAAAAATTAGATTTTCTTTTTTAATAAGGAATAGCAACAGCAGTAGTTTTGTATTTTCTTTTTGTTTGCTTTAAGGATGGTTCTGAGCATCTTGGCGGGGACCCTCTGCTTCTGGCTGCAGTCAGAGCATGAGTTTCCTCTACAGAAAAAAAGGAGTGGGCCTTCATTGCAGGATTGCATTTTTTAGAACTTACCTCTATTCTTCTATTTTTAACTGAAAATACAGAGAAAATTACCCTATTTTTCAGGAGATGAAACAAGAAGTATCTGGAAAAGCAAAGTGAACTGAGTAACACGCAAACAGAGTTAATGGAAAGGCTCTTAAAAACCCCCACTGGTTCCAGGTCAGACCTGAGACACTAGTGTGTCAAAGGAGAAATCCTGTTTGACTTTCCAGGTAAGATATTCCTAACTGCTTTCCTAACTCCCAGAGTGTACATTCTGGATGTACAGAGTGGAAACGAATACGGGGCACCCGGGAAGCGGGGGGCGGCTGCCTGCAGAGCACCTCAAATCACAGGCAGGTGAGTCTTGTGGTCATATCTTGTATTTAATCATTCACTTACTCCTCTTATCTAGACGGGTATCTCATTACTTCTTTGGATACAAGGTGGTTTCAGATCTTGTGAAAGAGTATTGTTTGTTTTGGCATGTGAACAGACATGCAGATGAATACCAGGTTGGTTCACCAGCCTAAGGAGAGACCCCATTTCCCACAATCTCCACTTAACCCCTTGCTCTCCTCAACTATGATTTGAGCATTTCAATTCGGCAACAACAGCATAAACCCTTGGACAGTGTTCTGATACACCCTACTAATGAATCAACATGATGATTTTAAACATCGCCTCTCTGGCAGCAACAAAAAGGATTTACAAATCATGAATGAAGCCCGAATTCTGAGTCTTCCACCATCCTGCTAAACTCTCCCACACATAAATAATGTACTGATAGAAATTAGTCACCTGTGACCACACAGCTTTTCCAGACTATTTTTTTCAGCTCAAAGTAATTACAGAAATACCATTTTCAATGCAAGCCCATGTGAGTTTTAGAACGAAAAACCGTGACAATAGTCAATAGGATTCAACCTAATACCACGGATCTTCAAGACGTCTTATATTTTTTCAAGATGGGACAGATTTGTAACTTAGTTTAAATTAAAATGCATGCTTTAACCATGGAAAGATACATACTGATGGACCAGACCAACAAAATGCCGTCTTTCCCAAAGCCCCTCATTTACCCTGCAGCATTCTGCTCACTTCAACCTTGGGTCAAACCAGCCAATTTTTCAGAGGTTCTATGTCACTGCACAATGTAATAAAAATGCATTTAAACAATTACAAAGCGCCCAGGACTTGTCATTGTCCACGTTCCTTTTCAATCCCACAATACCTTGTTTACAGTGGAAAATGCCTTCACTTGCCACAGCACAGCAGTGTGTCTCTTGATAGCTGGTCCATGAGGCACATCAAATAGAAACGCACAACGGAACAAAAGACAGGCAAAAAATAATAACAAAAGGCAACGTATGCTTCCAGAGAAATAGTAAAACCTGGTACAGAGTGGCCAAACTAGGATTGATGTACTCCAGGGAACAATACTCATTCTTCTTATTGAAAGCTACTCTTGTACCAGGATTCATTTTCAAACACTGACTGACATGTGCTTTCCTAATTTGGAAGTCTCGTGATTCCCAGTGGATTTTAATGCTCAGTAATTTTCAGTCGAGTAGCTTAAACGCATATATTATAGTCAGTCACTCTCTATTATCTTATACACATGCACACATATATAGCAACGTGTAGACAGAGGTTCTTGCAGGGAATTAGTCTGCAACAGCTCTGGGCAGACTAAAGAGAAACCCCTCCCCCTGCCTTCAGAGCCCCCTAAACCCCTGGAGGTAACTCAGATAATTTCTATCCCTAAGCAACTGAAAAGATTCCAGGTTTGCTGTAGCAAATGGTCCCTTGGGTGCTCAGCTTGAGATAATTAATGGTATTAACCTTGTAGGCAATGCTGGACACCCACAGGGAGGGGGGATTAAATAAGGGACCCATTGAATGAGTCACCCCAAGTCTCAAGTTACTTCTGAAACTTCAAGCAGCTGTAATTTATTTTTTTCTGAGCTGATATTATTAGTAGTATTTTAAAATACTATCCTGTATTGCAAAGGATGTGGGTACTCTATTTCTATGTTTTAAGTTAGAAAAAAATAATAAAAGGAAATATTATCAAGAATTAAAGTGATGACATATCAGTAGAGAAGACAAGGTGAGCAGGGTGATCAGACAAACCTGGAAGGAAACATCAAAACCAAAGCTGTGAAACAATATTACATAGTTCTGAATATGTAAATATAGACATTCCCAGGAGTTGGGGGGACTGTAGGGTAAGAACTGCAAGGATGTGAAATTCTCTATCTATCAAGAGAAAAGGCTGATAAACAGCTGGAAAATTGTTGTTATCAGTCATGGACCTTCTTTGCATTTTGGGCCACATCCTCAGTGGGGTCTGCTGGAAACGCCTCCCCAGACGAGATGGATTGGCACCAACTTGTACCACAGCGAAGGGGAAATTAAAATGTCTTGGTTTTGAATGTAAAGCTTGAGTTCCAACCCTCTGAAATTTGAGTTTCCTCTGCACCACTTGATGGCAGCCGCAAAGCCAACATAACAAACATATCAGTGACCAAGCCATGGCAGGCTGTGGTAGGGCTTTTTCCAGATTTCCCAGTCGAGACTAATAACAGGACCACACAGTTCCTCACAAGTGCCCTGTATTTACCATGGATGTATCCCGATAATTTGTAAAATTCAGCTTTTACTTAAAAGGTCACTTTACAGCCCCCAGAGAGTGTCACAAGCACGAATGGCACTGAAGGGGGACACATACCTGTGACAGCATCACTGAGACCCATCACTGAGATGGGAGGCTCCAGAGCTCACCTCCTACCATAAATCCTTCCTGGTGTGTTCACATTCAACACATTACACTGATACTCATTTTACTTCTAAACCAGTACAGGCTGTGCTGGCTCTCAGGGAATCCCTCTATTACTGTAACATTTGTAATAAAGGTTGCTTTCCAGTGAAGAATCAACAGCAACAAATGCTTCCTGACGCATTATTAATGGCAAGCCTCTGATAAGAATACTCTTTGGGATGAAACACATCTGACCAGTAGAGTGTTTATCAAGAAATGACACAAAATCAGATTATTTGATACGTCAAAATACCTTCAAAATGCAAACAAACATATCTAGAGATTATATGGATCCACAGCAAGTGGCTGGAAGATGAAAATCATGCCTGTTGTTATCACTGTGGGTTTCCTACGTTACTATCTGGTTTTACTCTGCATTGCTGTAACATGTAACTGAAGGAAAAAAAAAAATTTCCACAGTCTACAATAAATCACAAATGTGTAGATTCTACTTGAAATGTTTATTCCACACATATTTTCTTGTCTTTCTTTTCCCACTCTGCACTATGCCGAGAAATAGGCTTGAAAGTCAATTCTTATCCTATTACCTATTGAGTTGCTGTCATGCAATGCTCTGTTTCCATATTAAAAATGAGAACTGATCCCTTGAAGGGTTTTCTAGAGCTTACTATTTATTACCTCCCTCAGAAAGTTTACCATAAGTTCTTTATACAGAACATGGAATGTTTCTAAAGGAGATGCCTGCTCGGTCCTCCTCCCTTGGGATCATCCTCAGCAACCAATAATTGCCACTGAGGAATTCCTCAACACTGATTTTTTCGGAGCTAAGAGACCTTGCCGTGCAGACGTTGTATTTTCCATCTCCAGACGCCAGTTTGGAAAGGGTGGGTCTCACCTGTTCTCCAACTGGGAGATAAAGGTTGGAAGAAGAAACAGAGACCCCTTATGCCTTATCTCTGATGTGAAAGCTTTCAGAGCAGCCACAGAAAAGCAAACAAAACCTGAATGAAAGAACTCCCACATCTTTATCTCTGGGCAATCTGTGCAAATCCAGAAAGATGAATGCAACCGTGAGGTCTTTATTGTTTTCCCCCTTTTAAATGCCAGAAATAGGAATTTTTTTTTGCCTGCAGGAAGGTTTTGAGCAACTGCAGAGGTTACTGCATCTCAGATGGCCACCACTGTCACCTTCCAAGAGATGCTGCTGCTACAAGAAGCGGCTCCCAGTCCTTCCTTCCAGAGGAAGGAAGCACACACGTGAATCACCGTATTTTGCTGGCCCCATCCATATGCTGTTTATGGTTAGGGCCTCTCCAGGCCCTCTCCGAGATGAGGGGTTTCATCTGGAATGGTCCAAAAGGACACTTGCAGCCTCTCAAAAAAAACCAAGGAAAGGATGTTGCCAGGTGACAGTGACCTGCTGAGTCCCAAAGGCCTTGCTCTGGAAGCACCATGCCAAGCTGCCACGTGACTGCGTATAAGAGTTGATTCAGCTGCCAAACTTTCAGACAATTTTGTCAACATGCCACTTCTCTCCCAGAAGAAGTTTCTCTCGTGCTGGAACCACACAGCATCACCCCTTCTCAGCCTGAACCAACTGCTTTTACAGCAGCTCTCAAGGAGGCTGTTTTGTTGAGAAACTGCCATTGTAACAAGGAGTCTGTGAGAGAAGGCAAGGTCTTCAAGTATTTTGTAATAAATCTTATTTACCACTGAGGGGGATATGCTGAGACTATACAGAGGTGAAGATCTTGGCCATCATCTCTCAGGAATCAATGGCTCATGGATCCCCATGGCTCCCATCCTGCTCAGTGCCCATCAGGCCCTGACCCCTCTGTTTATATATAAATACATACATTTCTGTTTAAATTTAGCATATTCACATCTGAGATGGCAAGATCTTCTTACAGTCTCAGCATCAAAAATACACCACCGATTAGAAAATAAATAATCATTTTAAAAAAAGAGCATCTCTGCCTGCTGACTCTGGCTGCATTCACCACTGTTTCCAGAAGCAGGCAAATTCATTAATTCATTCATTCCACACTTCGTTATGGAATGGCTCCAACTAAGCTGCTGATACAACTGGGAAATCAAAAGATGAGCCAGGAAAGCGACTGCAAAAAAATGCATTAAGGACACATGTGTGGTTATGTCAAGTGGCAGGGCCAGAGTCAGCAATTCATGAAAAAGGGACTGCAGAGTCACTGGCTGAGAGAAGAATTAAATGTGCAGAAGAAGCTCAGATCCTAATGAAAGTATTTTCTTACAAAAAAAAAATAAAAATTATAGTTTCTGGTCAAATGAGATATGTTGTCCTACAAAATCTTTCATTTAATTGCCATCGTTTTTCTTTTGTAGTTAAACGCAGAATCATATGTAACTTGCAAGATATTAAAGATACAGTTAACTCCTTAGGTTTCTCCTCAAATTTGGACATATGACTCAATAACTACTCTGATGCTTTTTGTTTCAGCCAGTCTGAAAATCATCTGTGCTCTAGGTGGGCATCAGAGGTGACTTACTGTTTGCTTCATGGGACAGTAGAAAGGTTTTACAAAGGTGATTTTAGGATGGCCATGATACTCAAACTATTTGATACATCACAAACGAAGGACCAGAACATCTTTTCAGACTTTACCCCTGTAAGTCTCTGCACTCAGGCTTTGGTTGTACCCTGCACACCCACCCCAGGGTGTGTAACTGTGCCCAGCCTCGAGCTCAGCCACACTACTCAACCGTGGCTTTCTAAATTATTCGCAGCTTCTTCAGGATAAAGGCAGGAAGATGTCCCGAACAGCTTTTAAAATGATTATGCAAGTCACAGTGGGCTGTATAATACCTTTTCCAAAAAAACCCTTCCCTCTTAGCACTCTGACAGCAATCAGCCATGTCATTGTAACTATTCTTTCTCCTTATAACATATATTCTGAATGTTTTAAATGGAAATAACATCATCCTGTCCCCCTGTGTTTCGTACTCGTGGCATGTCCTTGCAAGCAACCAAAGCTCAGGATGCCAAAAGCTGAAGGCTCAGCTCGCCCACGTAAGAGATGGGATATGAATAAATCAGTGCAAAGTCCATGTGAGCTCCTTCTCTCCCGCTAGCAGGGGCTCAGGCTGGAAAAAAGCTGTATCTGCAGGGGAGCTGCCATGCAGCCTTTAACTACCCGTGGTACCATCTGAAATCCTCAGTTCATTCAGTATACGGATTCATTTTTTTAAAGTATTTACAGAGAAATGGAAAAAAAAGAGTACATTTACTAGGGTGGCGTGACCGTCTCTTTTACAGAGTTTGACTTACTGGGAAGGAGTTTAAAAGCCCAAAGGAAACCCCAAAATTCAAAGAGCTTCAGTCTCCATCCTCAGTGTCACCATCAGACTGGCTAGGGCAGATTTCACTCCTGCATACCTGATGAGAGCAGAGCTGGGTCCTGCTGTGTGTTTTGTACCTCCCTGAAAGTCATCTTCAAAGGCCATTTATCTTCTCCCCAGTGTAGAACTGTGTCATCTCAAGCTTTCTGGAGCAGCATTTGGATCCTAATTCAACTGTTGTTGCTTCAGGGGGAGGACTCTGACCCTAGAAATTGCCACTTTCTCCTCTATTTCCCTCTACTGAGAAAATGAGAAAAATAAACCTCCATGGTGACAACACATCCAAAAGCAGGGGAGAGGGGACACAGCTGACTTTATTGGGAAAAGTTTATTTCCTGTTCCCTTTCTTTTTAACAGGCTAAATGAGATGCTGTTTCCCTCCCTCCCTACTTTTTGCTGCCACCACCTCCCATGTCTCAATGGAAACCAAAGTCTCAGACTCTTCAGTTCCAGCCCTCCATCAATGTTTTCTAAACCAAGATTTTGTAAAGCTGGAAGAAGGCCCAGCTTCACATTATCTGCTCTGAATTCAGCAAAGCTTATGCTCATCAGAAAAGGAAAAGGAAAGATAGAAGTTTATGACTCGGAAAATCTCTGAGCCAATATTTGTAAATAAGGTCTAATTTAATTACCAATATATGTATTTTTTCAGCTGTCCAGCTCTGAAAGAGCACAATCCCACTGGGATGAAGCAATCACACTATTTAACATGCAAAATCACTACTTGCCCACCAGCTTATTAATAGGTGGTTTTCTAATTCAGAGGAAGAGGCAAATTACAGGCAAAGCAGAAGAGCAATAATCTGAATGCATCTGAAATGCTCCACTGAACTCTGCTCCAGCAAACATAAGAGAAGACTTTTTTCTGACTTTCCCCTCTCCAGTGACAGCTTTCCAGTGCCGCTGGCATCCATCACATGAGCAGAGGCAAATGCTTCCACACTTGGTAATAATCAGAGCAAGGAAATTATGGATCGGGAGGAGGAGGAGGAAGAAACACAGGGGGTTTTTCTCTTGGCTAAAGGCATACTTCAATCTGAACAGCTCAAAGGGAACTCAGTAGTAGCTTCCTCCTCCATTTCCAGTTCTCAAGCAGAGCCAGGACTGCCCACAGATCTTCCAGGTCACCCATTTTCCCAGGGCTCTCAGTTTTGCTGTGCTTCTGCTCCATGTGCTGAGTCCCGAAGGCCTAACTCCATCAGCTCCTACCTATCCTTCCGCACACCACTGCTCCACCACCTATTTATGCAAAATAATCTTCCAAACTCTCCAAACTTCAAGCCCACCTTCGCCTCAGCTATTGCTCTATCTCTACCTCCACTGTCACCCCAGGTTATGAAGAACAAATTCACCTCCCTCTCACTTTATGACCTGCAATATTTGCTGCAAAGCAACATGAGACTGAAGAACTGCCCTCGGCAGAACAGCTCCTCATGGGAGCAGATAAAAAAGGATTTTCCTTAATGTAATTGTGAACTGAAATCAATAAATACACGACAAGGCAATACAGAGGGAAACTTGGGCACTGCGGGGACTAGGGAGGAAATTTACACAAACTACAGTTACCAGGACAGAGTAAAGAGCAAATACAAATGTAAAAGACACTACCAGATGCCTAAAATCAAAGTAGAATATTAATAAATGATTAACATGGCAGGTTTTAGGACAAGTGTTACAGATTCTGTATCTCTACAAAATCAGCTTTCAATAGCCTAAGACGTTAAGGCTTAATCAGAGTGCATTGTTTTAGAGATGAGCTATCACCAGTTAGTTAAATTGCAGGACTGGAAGTGGGGGTTTAATTCAAGATCCTCTAGGGAGGAGATTTGTTTGAAAGAGGTCAATTAAGCCTTCCACTCCAGTTAATCCCCTCTGTTTATTTTAAAATATCTGGAATAAGGAAAAACATTACAATAGGCCAGCAAAGCAAAATTTTCCTATGGATGCACCGAAGCAAAAATCTGCAGGTCAGCTTGCTTTCAGCTGGGAGAAACACAGGCAGAAATTGCAATCAGCCTGCATTTCATATGGATGCATCACGTGGAGATGATTCAGACTGAATTATTCTCCAAATCAGCCTTATGAAACTCTGTCCTCCAAGGAAGGCAGCAGTACTTATCTGGTTTTGGTAGAAGTTAATATTTTAACTTATAAGTCTGGTTGGGAAGGAGTCTCTGTGGTCAGGCAGAAGGGAGTGGAACTTCAAAGAACATATTTCTATTAGTTTGCATTTTACTTCAGAAGTCAGGAGCTGCCTTCAGAGCCCCTCTTCCCCACAGCCTCCCAGCTGTTAATGGCATTATTTACATATATTTCCCTTAAGCTTTTGAGTCACCAACGGTTATTTAGGTCAATACATATGTTTCTTCTGCTTTTCTGAATATTGATGGGTTTCAATCTTTTTTCTTCTTTCTTTAGTCCGACTGTAACTCCTTTCTGAGCTTCTCAAAGCTAAGCAGCAAATGCCAGGCACACGACACACTGTGCTGCCCATCTGCTTCCCGCTGCCGCCTCCCTCCTCACCCCGTGGCACATCCGTGCGCGTGATCTTTGTGGAGAGGCTTTCTGTGTGTCACAGACCACCTACCCTGCCAAATCAGAACACAGGAAAAGCAGCATTCTTCCCAGAGCCAGCCCTGTCCAGTTCTTTTCAGCGCTCTCCAGCACTGAGCTCTTCTGCGCTCACGGGGCAGGTGAGGAGCCACCACCACGCTGTGACCCCACAACGAGCAAATGCCTCAGTTTCCACTTCCTTGCCGTGTCATTAATTGCATGGAATGATGCTCCCAGAACTTAAGAAAAAGCCCTGGTGCATGTGCCTGTAGCAAGGAAGCAAGGGACAGACAATCCCTATTGGGAAACCAGCACGGGTCAACAGAGTGGCAGGGAAGAGAGGGGTCTGCAGTGGGAAATGCAGGAGCGGCGAGGGCAGGGTGGGAGTCATGGACACAGAAATCACGGTGGTTTTCTCTGGGAGGACAGGAGCAGCCCAGAGATATCAACGGGAGTGGCTCCTAGTGGAGGGGGAGGCTAAGCCAGAGGGTTCAGACGCAGTAGAAAACTCAGTAAGAGAGGAGAAGCCAGGTGAGACGGAGCTGAATCATGAATCATCATAATGACTTGATTCATTATCAAAGTGGAAATCCAGCTGAGCAGCAATTAAAGGGCTGGGAGGAGAATTTGATCAGCCATACTACACCCAGGGCAAAGTGATGGCAGCACAACCAGCTTGGCATCACGTGGTAGCTGCTGCAGATCCCCTCCGCTGGATCTGCCCTGTATATTCCTCGTAGCACCCTGATCACTCATAATTGAGTTAATTAGACACAGGCCCACTGGCTCCCTTCACAAATCCATAAAACTCCTTTGGGCTCAGCTCTTTAGTTCCCTCTCTCTTTCCATGGAAGCAAATGACCTTTTGAGATCAGTAACACCCCATTCTCCATCCATGGCCTCCGGAACATCTCATTTATGGAGAAGCAATTAAGGGGGTTCACTTTCTGGTAATGAACTTCCACTCCATTAGAGTGTAAGTGCTTTGTCCCATGTTCTGCCTTTCTTTAAAGGGAAAAATCTGCTTTCAGAGCTGCCTCCATGGAAACAGCAACTCTGTGGTGCTGGCGAAGTTCCAGGCTTCATGGGCTCAGTTCAAACATGGAAATCTGCACTTCTTGATCACAGAGTGCTGAAACCTCAAGCCAGGATCCCAGAGCCCAGCCAGATCTCCTCTGGCTTGTTCAACAGCACTAGTGAAGTTGTTGTGGGTCAGATCTTACACCCGGCAACATCTGTGCAAACCTACGGCTGAGGAACGCTTGGGGAAAGTGGAGGGACTGGACAAAGCTTTTACCTCACACACTGTTAACTCTGGCAGCGCTAATGCAGATGCTGGACTACCAAAGTAGCTAATGGAGTGAAGGCAAGCAGTCAGTTTTCCTCCTGTAATGAGCTTTGAGATCAAACCTCCAGTAAAGGTAAATAAAGTTGAAAAAAAAATAAAATCTCCAATTCCCATTTGGACAATATTGCACAAAAAAACCAGAGCACAAGTGATCTGCTGGATTTGCCCCCCCCCATAGGCTGCTGCATCCCCCAGCACGGTCACAGCTGGTGGCAGACCACAGCCACACCTACAGGCCTTCTGGGCTCAACTTCCAAAGGAGGATAAATGACTTCTTTGGCCCCTTGAATTGCCTCATCTGCAGCTTTCAGACTATCAGAGATGACGCGTGGCAGCTGCACAACCAGAGCACAGGTAGAGGAGAGGGGATTTGCCCTCCGGCTTGGGAAAATTGGTCCCTGTGTAATAAAACACATAGCTCTTCTATAATCATTTGTTCAGCTCCATAAATCCCAGGGCATAAATCAGGCTGTCGGGAAGAGCAGCTGTGAGGGAATCTCTGCAGGAAGAATGAGAAGCTGACGGGTGCCAGTCCCAGTGCTCTGCTGGTTCCACGTCGCTTTACTGCCACTGACTTCAAAGGAGCTGCTCAGTCGTGGTACTATAAATACCAGCAGAGAGAGCCTCAGTGGCAGCTTGTGGTGAGTATTAAGGAAATGTAAAATTCAACAATCCCTAATTGCCCTTCAGTCAACAATACCTGTTTAAATTACTGTTATTATGGCAATGATATTGAAATTGTTAACACAAACACAACCGAGGATTGCAGATGCTGTAGCTTTCCACCAGCAAACCTTTTACTTGCTGCTAAATATTTTCCCTTTCAATTCAGGAACAACACCCACAGTGGCCGATACCCAGTGGTCAGGGGCTACTCCAGGATTTGCAGAAGGGTGTTCTGCAAGCAAGGACAGAGCTGGTGAAGGGGGCCAAACTCTTGACAAAGGCCCCAGGGAGCTCGCGAAGGAAAGGCTGAGAAGGGAAAGCACTCATCCTACAAGGAATGACTGAAAACAGTTATGGAAAAGATGGGAGGACAGACCCAAAAGAAACATCATCCACGTGTCAGCTGAAGACCAAAATAGGTCTTTTTTAGCAAATGGACACAGTGTATTTGTCAAAAATACTGTTTTGGAGGACCTGAAGCTCAGCTGGGCTGGGAGAAGCAGGTCCAGATCTCTGCAAGGTCTTTTCCAAAGCAGGGATTTAACAGAGGATCTTCAGGAGTCTTCTCACCATCTCTGGTATGGGTTTTTCTCAGCGTCTCCTCAAAACACTGAGATGTGCACAAAGACCTGGGTCAGCAGCACAACTCAGGTTTTTCTTTCCTTCTCTGCTAAGAGAGCTGTCCATCCCTCCCAGACGTGCTGCTCAGAATCCCAGGCCCAGGACTGGCGATCATGCTTCACAACTGCCAAAGCCAACGGAAAGGAGCGGACCAAATCCAATGGACCCCACTCTGCTGGCCAACAGGAGGTTCAAGACCCATTCCTGGAACCAGCTGATGCTGCCCTGGGTACCAGGAGTGCTGTGCACCCTGCAGGATGAGGCCCCATGGATTACACCTTGGCATCTCGCCCCGGGGGAGTTATGAAGATGACTCAGTCCCATCAGCAACAACAAATTCAATGAGCAATGGTATTTCCACACACAGGGAAAAACTCTGGACGCTTGGTGCAAACACTGCTTTTTGCAGACAGGGAAAAGATCTCGAGTCGACACAATGCTTTACACATCAGTGAAGCTCAAGTAACTGCAAAATCTGGCCCAGAATACCTTTTACTTGGTTATGTGTTTGCATTGCAGAGTTTTTCAAAATACATTTCTAAACCAGATGTCTTAGCACGGACGACCCCAGCTCTGCTGAGGAATTATGCTGATTTAACTCTTCTGAGGGGTTTTGCCTGAATTTAGCTTAATTGATGCCACTTATCCCAGTTATTACAAAGACTGTAGGTACTGCTGATGGGTGAGAGCTGCATTTGCTGCACATATGATGCAGTCCCTACACCCCAGAAGGCTCCCTGCCTGCATGGAAAAGGCACAGCAGGGGAAAACGAAGTGGGACAAGCCCCATTCAGCAACATGGTGAAGCAATCACATCACCTCAGGAGCCTGGGTTTGATTTCAGACCTCTGATACCACCTCTTCTCATGTGAGTGTTTCCATGGGAAATCACAAGCTCAGAGGCACAGATCAGGTCTGATGCTGAGGGGGGTTTAAGCCCTGATCCTACCCACACATAGGTACGGCTTTATTCTGGCTGCTTGGTTGTACAAGGGTTAATCATCCTATTCCAGTGCTCAAAGCAAAGCAAGCACCAGAGCTTACAGGACCAAGGTCTGATTTTCTTCCCTGATGCTCTTAATTTGCCACTGGTTTTCTTGGAAAGGTAATTGTCTTTTTGGAGCTACTCTTTGCCTTAGGTTCTAACTATTTTGAGCCTTTTCAAAATGCCACTGCTCGAGCCACTTTAAAAGGCACCAATAAAATTAATATAAAAAATGACTTAGCGCATAATTCATGGCCTCTAGAAAACCATTTCTTATTCGGCTGGCAAACCAACCAGTCATGCATTTTACATGGTTTGCTCATTTTCTTAGCTGTGGTGCACTGCTTCGGGAACAACGTATCTGTGCTGCACATCAGTCAGGCAACACACCTTGATGCCAACAGAAATCCAGCGTGGTTAGCTGGGACAGGATGCAGCTGTTTGCTCTCTCACACAGGGGGGAAATCAGAGTTACAACAGATTTACAACCAGGCTGAATCAGATCAGGGGACGACCTCTGTAATATCTGTCCAGGTACAAAATGTCCTACTTAATCTTCCTATTTTTTTCCTTCGGATGTATCAGCTTGAGAATTTACGGCAGCAGTGTTGGAAAAGCAGTGAATTTTATGCAAGTATTAGAGAAAACCCCAGGGAAACATTTAGCAGAATAAACTCGAGAGCTGGTACCAGAAACATAACCGACAAAGATCGTGCAATACACAGCTATGGGTATAAGCATTCACTTAAAGTAATTAAATTATAGTACTAAAGAGTTGAAGTATCTCATAAGAACTGTCTACAGTATGCCACAGAGGAAGGTATATAAATCAAATAAAAAAACCCAGATGAAAATCTAAGTATCATAACTGTTCAATCCTTTCAAAATAAACCTAGGACAACATTATATTGTATCCTTAATTCAGTATGTCCAACTTGATATTTATTAACAGTCAGCTCTGAAGCCCCTGGTTAAAATAAAATGGACTGTGATTTTAAAATATTGGTTTAGACAGCCCATACTACCTAATTTGTCATTCATACCACACTTGTGGAAAAGGTCTCATAAAGAGAGGATTGAACGAGGTATAAGGAGACTGCTGAAATAATAAACTTGAAAGCTATTCTTAGTAAATAAATAAATAAATGAATAAATCCTATTTACAAGTTTTTATTTTGGCAAAGCATTGCCCATTGTCTCCACCATTCCCCTCAAGAAACCAATGAGTTCTACCTCTCTTATTCAGCTTTAAAAACTTTAGCCAACACTCCTAATGTAGGTTATACCAGAAAGGGAATATTGTAATTCTTTCTCAAGAGATTTGAAGAATGGAGACCTAGAGTAGTTTAATTAATGTTAAATAATAAAGTTCAACTTGATATAGTTAAATTTAATCACCTATCAGAGTTAATAGGCCAAAAATAACAAACCGGATGAGAAGAATGAGAAATCCAGTCCAAAAGGCCCCAGAGTCACTAAGATGGTTATTAAAGTACTGAAGTTTGGCATATGTGCCAGTAGGAAAATGGAGTCTTTGAAGACCCACACCCTTCTGAGCAAAAGGCTACTAGGAGAACAGCAGGAAAATCAAGGCAATGGAAATTCAAGCTTCAAAGATTCTTCGAGCAGAAAAACATCAGACTTTGGAAATTCATATTTTTTAATTAATTCCATAAAGATTGAAGAGCAAAGGCTGAAAGTAAGATTCCTGCAGCAAGGAAAAAAACGCTTCAGAAGCCAAAGGTACAACATCATGCGCACACAACAAAAGGCAAAAATGATGATAAAGACTTCGGTGGAGAACCTTTTCTGCAGGCTCCCTCCTAAAGAAGATCCAAACAAGTCCTGCTACATATCCTTGATGACTATTGGAATGAGAGGTTGGTCAGAACATACCAGAGAAGCACATGCATGGAACCTCAACTCTCAGCTCCAAGATGCTACAAGATACAAGAGGCTGAAAGTAACAGAGGAGAAGAATGGAGGCACTTGACAGTTCTGCCTGCTGCCTTTCTGCTGATGTTCCATGCCACTTCTTTTAGGGTATTACAATTCTTCTTGAGAAAAACAGTGATTTAAATTGCCAGGAAATATTGTTTACAGTGGGCTCAGAGCCGTGTCCTAGAAATTACAAACAAAATGGTGCAGCCCCACTTATTAAAGGTTAATTTGCTTTTTTTTCTGTAGTACCTTTACAATTATACACTGACATCAGACAATCTTTGTCATGTCAAACACTGATTTGAAACAGCAGCAGAGCTTATTTCCATTGAAATCATGCGACATGGGTATAAACTAAAAACACAAGGAAAAAGGAAAAAAAAAAAAGGCTATTTGAGCAGATAATCATGTTCAATTCCACCTTCCAGTCTCCAATACAATGATTTGAGAAGAAATGGATTTAACATCCTCAGCAGCCCAGAGCATACAACCTCCTCCTCTAAATAACCGCACAGCTCAAATCTCCGTGGCCCCGGGACGGAATCACAGCAGCTGCAGCGGGATGTACTTCCCTGTACCTGCACACGAGCTGCCGGCACCGCCATTCTCAATCCCCCTCTTCCCGTGGCAGATGGAACCCCCCACCCATCTGGTCCCCACAGGGTTACAGCAACAGAGCTGCCTTCCCCCCTCTCTGTGGGTGGCTGACTGAAAGATGCACAGCGGGGGGAAACTGAGCCTCTTCCTGTAATTATCTTTCGCTCCCTGAGAAGGATTTAGTTCATTGAGGTTGTTGCCGAGAGTTCAGTTTACACAAGCTTCTTGCTCGCGAGATATAAGCTGGCCGGTGTGTGTTTGTTTAACTCGGGTCAGGCAAGACCATGGGGAATCGCTCCCGTGTCCCTAGGGAAAAGTGGGAAGCCTGAACGTGCTCATGGGCTTTGGATTGCGGTAAGGCCTAGTTTAGCTCTCAGGGTACCCCAAACTTACCAAAGAGCCAAATTACCGTGACCCTCATGGTCTCCCTGTCTGCTTACAATGCAAAAATCAGAATGCAAGGATTTCTCTGTTCCTTCCAATTGTTCCCAAACTTTGTAACACTGCAGGAAGCCTGTCTGCTGTGGTGATATCCCCTCCACTACTAGCACCTTGCTATTTACAGCCAAACAGCCTCTTGCATGGCTGAGCCCCATGGAAACGGGAATGAGGGAGCCCTGAGAACCCCAACACTGCCAAGGCACCTCTGCAGCAGGACCTGCACTGGAATTCATCCTGCTGTGGCTCTGCAAAAAAAGCAATTCCCATGGCTGGTGAGTGGCTGGGTACCTGTTAAGCCTCTCCCATGGAATTCATGTCTGACCAGCCATGAGCTGACACAGAAGTGCTTTTTTTCAGTGTCACTGCTTTATCTGGCTCCGAAAAAAAAACCCTGCAGCCTCACTGCCATCAACACCTTCAGCTGATAAATTTGGCTGATCTGGGCCCATGGGTTCAAAAGTTCTCGGAGGGAGGGATGAGGATATAAACAGAGCATGAGCACATAAGCCTCCTTAGGAAGTTGGGCTAAAAGGAGATTTGACTTTCTAAAGTGCCATGATACAGTCTATTAAGATGGTTTCAAGACATAAGCGCAGGGCAATAAGGGGATCACTGCCTCTGTCTGAGCAGCAATAAATAAATCTTTTGTACTGCATAACTTGCAGACAGCTTTCATGGAAACACAAATAAAAAACATTTTAAGGTGTGGGCAAAGGTGTCAGGCTGGGCTGGGAGGATCTCAACAACTCGCCTCCTCCAAATCAAGCAGGTTTAAACACACTGGATCTATGGGCTGAGGACAACCGAGTAAGGTTCAACGAGGCCAAGTTCTGGGTCTTGCACCTGAGTCACAACACCACCATGTAGTGCTACAGGCACGGGGAAGAGAGGCTGGAAAGCTGCTCAGCAGAAAGGGATCTGAGGGGGCTGGTTGACAGCCCAATGGCTATGAGCCAGCATGTGCCCAGGTGGCCAAGAAGGCCAAAGAAATCTTGGCCTCTGTCAGGAACAGCGGGGCCAGAAGGAGCAGGGAAGTGGTTCTTCCCCTGTATGTGGCACTGGGAGGCCACACCTGTGTTTGGTTTTGGGCCCCTCAGTTAAAAAAGCACGTTGTGCTGGAGTGAGTCTAGAGAAGGACAACCCTGGAGAAGGGTCTAGAAAACATGTCCTATGATGAGTAGCTGAGGGAACTGGGGTTGTTTAGTCTGGATAAGAGGAAGCTCAGGGAGCTTCGAAAGAAGGTTGTAGTGAGGTAGGGAATGGTCTCTTCTGCCATATCTCAAGTGAAAGGACAAGAGGAAATGGCCTGAAGTTGTACCAGGGGAGCTTTAGATTGGATATCAGAAAACACGTTTTCACTGAGAGAGTGGTCAGGCATCGGAGTAAGTTGCCCAGGGAGGTGGTGCAGTCACCACCTCTGGAAGTATTCAAGAGGCGTCTGGATACTGGGGATATGGTTTAGGGCTGATTACGGTAATACTGAGTGGATGGGTGGACTAGATGGATGATCCCAAAGGTCTCTTCCAACCTTGATGGTTCTGTGATTCTGTTAAGCCAGCAAACGGTGGGAAAAGTATTTTAAAAATATTTAAAAGGCAACTGTAGCCAAAAAGTTCCTACTGGTTGAGAGAAGGCTCAAACACTCTCAGCATGCTGGAGATGCTGAGATTTCTGCAGATTTCGGCACTAAAAAGAAATGTGCTCTGTTACCCTTCCAGCATTATATATCCTTTCAGCACTAGAGGCCTATTGATTTAATAGCACCAGAGATATTTTAAAATGCAGAACAATACAGTCAATTAGCTGCAATATGTGATGGCATAACCCAGTTTCCACCTGTACTCAATATAAGCTGCAATAACGACCCGTGCCAGCCCTGGGACACAGCACCACTGGTACCCCATCTCCATCCTCCTTCTGCTCTTATCTTGTTGATAAAAACAAGTTTGCACTCCCTGATGTTACTTTTACATTCTGCTTCGACTCTTTCCCACACAGTTATTTGCATAATTACAGCCACCCCAAGATTATGTTAATCGTTCAAGTACGGAAAAATGGTTTAAATACAGAGAAAACAAACTGGAAGTTGAGTGCTAAGTGTTGTCTGTTTTCCCCAAATTAGAGAGCAATACTATTACAACATCCCCGTCCCTGCTGTAATTAATGCAGTGCAGTCAAAACCAACTGATACAAATGGTGTTAAAAAGGTCTAATTTGTCTAAATAGGGCAGTCTATTAGTGAACAAATTACATATTGCCCCGGGAAACAAGGCAACACAACTCCACCTAACAGAAAAAGCTGATATAAAAGCATTTGCTGAAGACTTCAGGTGTTACCAGCCTCAGCTGAGACCCAGTAACAGCTCCCAAGTGGAGAAGTGGATGGATCTGTACATCTAAATAATGTTGCACTCCAGCTCAGTTTTAATTCTTGGTTTCTACATCTCCCTTGCATTCCCATGGAAAGAGAAACTTTTCCTTGTGAAATACTGACAGAGGCAATACAAACTTCACAAAAAGTTTGGTTCAGTTTTCCTCTGGGGAAAAAGCAAAACAAACCAAGCCAAAACCAAACCAAAGATGTTGGTTTCCCCAGCTGGGGAAAAGTCTGGTAAGGTACCTGGGAAAGTGACTGCTTCTAATGAGTGCTGCGTGTCCACAGGCTGCCTAGGAAGAGACAGCTTAAAAAAGGCCAGGATTTTCAGAATTTTCCAGTTCTGGGGAAAACTGGACTCCAAGCAAGTCCCTTCTCCTTGCAGGTGCATACTTAAAGTGGGGATAATGCTTCCAGTGCTTCCCATTAAGGAAAGCATAAGATCATCCCACTGGAATTGATTTTTTTATCAGCCAAGCCAGTGAAGCCCATAATTACTGTAGCCCTCCTGGGCTGATAGCTACCAGCCATTTATAGGGCAGCAGGCAGATAAACACAGCATTTACTCATACATATACTCATTTTATTTCTCTATTAAATATTCATTTCCAGAGGGTTTCCCAGCACGCACAGGATTTACAGAGTCCCTGTGCAGCAGCCACCACCCAGAGCCTGCTGTGCCTCTGGCAGCTCCCAAACATACACCGTGGGCTTCACCTGGCAGTTCACACCCCACCTGCTGCTTCCCTGTCTGCAAAAAATACTTATTTTTATTACTGTTATCCTAGCTTTCTTCTTCTACCTGCACAGTGAACTCACTGGTGACGTTTTTTTGTTTGTTTTTGTTTTTTTTTTTTTTTTGCATTTCTTTATCCCAAATATCAAAAAGC
Source organism: Pseudotriccus pelzelni (assembly GCA_035584735.1). Taxonomy (NCBI): domain Eukaryota; kingdom Metazoa; phylum Chordata; class Aves; order Passeriformes; family Tyrannidae; genus Pseudotriccus; species Pseudotriccus pelzelni. The sequence continues at coordinate 709,892 of JAWMRA010000113.1, read as the reverse complement.
TTTCAAGTTATTCCGCCTGTTATTCTCAGCTTGTGGTGCTCTCATCCCCGTGTCTTTGGGCTGTTCCCTTTCCAAGACCTCTCAGGATCAGTGACAGATGCCTAAAGACCTATTGCCACTCACTTTAATGAGCACATTTGTGCTTTTATGGAGAATCCAGGGTATGGCATCACATCCACACCAGTGGGGAAGATCCTTTAATTCCTGGCATGCCACTGGATGCCACCAGATGTCCTGTAGCGAGCTGTTATCTCAGAAATCACGTTTCCCCTCAAAACTGCTCTGATCCCTTTTTCTTTTTCAGAGGAACAAATACAAACTTGCAGCTTTGGCATAAATTAACTAAGTGGGAGTTATACACCACTTCAAGAACAAATGCCAATTTGCAGAACACTGCTAAGCCAAACAGAGGGGCATCGTTACTATTATTATTATAATAACATGCTTCTCCAAAGCACTGCAGTCAAAGCAACCCTTGCCCCAGCATTTTGCAGCAGCTGGTTTTGCAGGGACAAACACAGCCTCGTGGGCAGTTCCATCTGTTGGCCCACCAGAAATGGCAACATTGGAAAAGAAAAAAAAAACACAACGCAACACAACTCCCCCAAAATCTGTGTTTTACTCCAGAGATGACACATTCAGCCTCCCAGTTGGCTTCTAAGTCACTCAGTCTCCCAGAGTTACGTGAAACAGTAAAAATATTTCTCACCATTAGCCAGAGGTGGAGAGGGGGCAAGACAGAAAAGAAAGAGCATCTTCTCTGAGACTACTGAGAAGCTGAAAAGTTTATTGCAAAGGGCGTTAAGAAACCTAACCAGGTCATATAGCAGAAAATTCTGACAGCCTGAGAACAGTCTTTCAGGCCAGAAGTCTCCTTTCTGTGAATCCAGGCACAGAACATGCAGCAGGTCAACACAAACACCAGAGCCCTGGGTTCTTTCACTCAGATGAATTCAAGCAACATTTGCTACTTGGTTTTTGACCACTGACTGACAAAGGCCAGGACAACACCTGTCTCAGACTTTCACAGAACCCATGGGACTAAAACACCCTCCAGTCTTCATCGACGATGCCCTTTGATGGACGGATCTGCAGACTCTTTTTTCCCTCCTTCCCATATACAGGAGAATAACCTCAAATGAGATTTTAAAGGAAATAAGGCTTGTTTCTGGTAAAATAAAATAAAAAACAACAAAACCAACAAACAAAAAAACCGCAGTGCAAAATCCCTACATACATGTTCAGGTTCCCTGGAAACATCGCTTTTGATTTCAACAGTTTTCGGGCAAGGTGCAGCCTGTGCAAACAAACCTTCTGCAAACAGGCTGAAAGCAGTGGCTAAAGGTGGATGTTGCTGAGCTCTGTCCTCTGTGGTTGTGGCTTGGCTGCAAAGCACAAAAAATACGCACATCTAACTCCCTATATATTAAGATAAGCAAATACCTATTTGCCAGAACTCTGAAGTTACTGCCAAAACCTCTGCAGGTGACTGTGCTGAAAGCATGAAATCCCTCAACGAATCCTGGAACAGCTCGGTCCTTGGGTTTTCGATAGCTGCTGCCCTTTTCCTAGGAAAGCATAACTTCTCCCTTAATTGAATTTGACAATTGAAAGTAAAGAGATTTAAAATAACAAATGGTTCCCCGGCTCTCCCTACAGCAAGGTTAGAGACACTTAATTGCACTTTAGCTTAGCTGCCAAGCCAGAAAACCAGCAAATAAGAAGGCATTGGGAATACCTGTGTTTATTAAGTGAGTAAGTCATCTTTCTCCAGAACAGCTCTGCCCTCTCAAACTTATTTCCTCTTTTAATCACAGAAAAAGCAACAAAACCACAAAACCATTTGGCACCGTAAGGACTGTGGAGGTACCTACAGAACTGGCCGTGGCAGCAGCAACAGAATGCCAAAATACCTCCCAAAAATATTCAGGAGACCAGAGCACAACCTCCTTGTGTCACAGGAGATACTCCCTGCCGTGGCTTAAGCCACGTCCATATAAAATGGAAACACAACACATGCAAGCCAGGAGGCAACTTCACCCTCCAAAAGACACAGTTGATGAGACGGATCCTGGAACAGCTTTGGGGTCAGCCTTGGCAAGATGATGTTGAAGAACTGGAAAGGATGAGGGAGATAGCTGTAAAAATTACTGGATGGGAGAAAAATGTCTTCTAATGAGGAACGCGCAGCTCAATCTGTTCAGCTTGTCTGAAGATGACTTGAGAGGTAACTCGATTATAGCGTAAAAACCCCTTCACAAAGGAAAACATCGCACAAGAAAGGGCTTTGTTATCTCCGCAATAGCAAATAAAAGGAATCACTGGCTGGAAGCTGAAGGCAAGGAAAAGCCAACAAGGAAGATATTTTTATAATATGAATCATTAAGCTCTCAAACAGGCTATGAAATAGAGCAGCAAACGTTTAATTTCTTGGAGATGCCATGTGAAGCCTGGGTATCTTCCTGCACAGGGAAGTGCAGTCAGACACAGCCTGCCCTGTGCTGAGATGAACAGGTGGGAACAGAGCAGTTCACGGAACACCAGAGTGACAAAGATGATTCAACAGTCCCTTCTGGCTTGATTTTCTGAGTCAACATGAAGGGACCAACCCGGCACCTCACGTGGATAGGGAGAGACAAAATATGCACTGTAACCTGCTCAGCCACAAGAAAATGGAATACATCTTCCTTTCAAAAGCCAGTATCCGAGAAATTTGGAAATATGGGTAGGTATGTTCCTATTTTATTGGAGGCTTTCAACACAGCCGAAATTATAACAGTTAATACATAAATATGTGCTCTCAATTGTCTCAACGTGCTGCTGACCACTACCAGAGAGGTCCAGGGAACTGCTTTTAGAGCCCCAGATTCACACTTTGTTGGCTCAGTGGGGCTTCTGTCAAGGCAATGTTGAGGGCAGCAGATCTTTCCCACTCACAGAGTGATTACTGAGGGGTATTAAAACGCATGAGGGGAAAAAAAATTTGCGCTGTGTTTCTTCTCCTCCAAAATTCAGATGATGTTTTCACAGACAGCATGAAAAAGAGCATCTCTTATGCTACTTATTAATGTTTAAACATGTTTATCTCAAGTGATAGCAGTGCTCTTTGATAAGTAATGATCCAGGTAAAATAAAAATAGCTAACACAGGAAAACAAGATTGTTTGGCTGCTCTTCTGTCAAGCCGTTCTCAGAAGTCCAGCAATTAAAGGGGAACATATCCATGCTGGAAAAGCTCAGTGAAGCTCAAGAAATGACAGTTTTGAGTTAAGAAACCCTTGGAGCTACATCCTCCCCCTGACCCTGGGATGTGCTGCTTGGTAATTTGGGCAGCAGGTCTGCCACCGACGCCTGGCTGAGATAGAACACTGATCTGCTGAGCCTTTCTTGGGAACAGCAGGGCCACGGTTCATGCTCAGCTTCAGCTCCGCAACACCAGCATCTGTGCTTAGAGATCCACTTTAAGAGCTCATTTTGCAAAATAGTTGCTCATTATCGCCAACTAACTAGTGATTAAATAATAATATACTTTAATCTCAGATACCAGACAGCTTCCTTTGGCTGGTCTCTGAATTAAAGGGAGATAATTTTCCTTACGCTGGGCAGCAGCTTTGCGGGGCCAAGAATTCACATCCGTCATGCTAAGCTCTCACAACGCACTGAAATCTATTTCTGTCTTCCCTCAGTTAGTCTCAGCTCTAAAAGGTAGGTGGCTATCAGGTAACAGTAAAACAGTTTACCCAGTGCAGTTCATCCAAATTTTATGACAGAGATATAGAGCGCTTCGCGGAGGTGGCTTAAAGCTATGGATGCCTGTACTGAACTCCTGCAATGTTTGCAATGATTCAAAATGATTTAATGACGCATCTGCTTTGGGTTTATGTTTTCCTGAGCAGCAGGATGCAGGCAAAGCAAGTGGATCAGATTCCTCTTCTACTCTGCGCCCCATTTCACAATTTCCATGCCATGGGCAGAGTCTACCCTACACAGGCACGCAATGGATGGCCGGATGGATGGATGGATGCTCTCCAACCTGCTCACTGGCCCAGCACAACAGGTTTTGTGGCAACTCCAGCAAACCAGGTAGTACAAACTGCTGACGACAACCAGTAAGGAGGCAAATAAATTAACACACGATGGCGGGAATTTCCAGAGAGCCCTACAGGAACCAGATCAACCTGAACTGAATTTCAATAGGAGCTGTAAGTCCCAGGCTAAAAAAAGATTCTGCTGTTTCTGCCAGCACCACACTGGTTCCCCTAGAGCTCTGAAACAAGGACCTGATCCTTCTCCCAGCAAAGTCTGGGATGCCAGCAGTGGGACAAATGGTTTAGGGACAGGATTGTATGAAGATTTTGTCTGTAGCTACTAACTCCGGTACCAAATGACCCAGGAAGACTTTGTGGAGCACCTGGTCTTCTCCCCTGGCTATCCCTTTGCAGCCAGAGAACCCATGTCCTAATACAGCCCCTCTGACACACGTTTAAGCTCCGTGCCCAAAGCAGGCAGTGTTAGTCCTGTCTAACTACTGCAGAGGTTTGTGCTTTGCCTAAGGCTCATGTAAGCCCCACTAAAGCCCTCAAACAAAGATGGAAATACCATTGCTGCAGCGCACAGGATTATTGCTGGTCTTTCTGCAGAGGGGTGAATGTCATTTGCAGAACTGTGTTAATTCCCAATTTGAATTTAGATGATGTTTTTAAATAAGAAACAAGCTCAGAACATCCGCTGGGAATTTGTGACTTGGATAAACCTTAGTAAGTCACTGAATAAAAGTTACTATTGGAAAAGCGCTCAGACTGCAGTGCTGGCTGTATAAAGTTAATAAGAATTATAACAATAATAAAGGAAGATAGGAAGATCACTTCTAGAGAATGGCTTCAGACTGCAAATTATGGGCACAGCTGATGTATTTAGAATGCATTAATGAGCTCAAATCAGCACACTGAATCTAGAAAATACACTCTCTTTCTTCATGAGAGGAGGAATTGGAAAGGAGGCAGCTCTACCTGGAATGGGGAGAGGGAAGTCCCTGGGGCAGTCTGGATCAGGACAACAGGGGTGATAAGACAGCAAAATCCTGTGGCTGTTCCAGCCAACCTACCCCAGTGCTGACACTCGGGTGTTGTGTGCCCTCAGCAATTCCTCCTGCAGTCCATCCGTGCCAACAAAGCTTAGGGAACACCAGACTTCCCAGAATTTCCTGGATGCCCCAGCACCACCATCAGTGCCCTAAGGCTCTTGCACAAGTCCTGTGTTTTCTGGCTTATTTTTTTAAATGTAGGCACTACCAGATATTTACACTGGAGGAAAGAAAAAAAGAAACCAGCTGATTTCATACCATCTCACACTGACATATCTATTCCAAAACAATGTGAAAACCCTCAGCTTCATCCTTTTCCTTGCACTAGGAAGACGAATCCCCAGCAAATCCCCCTAAACCAGTGGTGTGTTAAAATAAAAGACAGTCCTACATTTATCTAGAAGGCGGTGGTGGGAAAATCTCCAAAGAGTGGAAAGGAAGTTTGGCATCTTAAACTGGATTAGCACCCAGCCCACATCTTTACATCGCTCAAAGCACAAGGAAGGCTTTCCAGAAAGAGAAAGCCACAGCTGCAGCAAAGAATTAAATTTAAAACACATTTACTTTCAAAGTGGGCGAAAAATGTCTCTTAGCTCCTAATCTTTCATATTGAGAACTTGAGTAAAATGGATGTACTTTTCTTTTAAAATGTCATGCAATTCAATGTGATCCTTCCCAGCAGGCTGCATCTGTTCTAAATGTTTGCATTGAAAATGTGAAACCCTTCCCTCCTCCCCTTTAATTTTATCTAGAGTTATGAATACTCCATTTGCTTAAACATATCCTTAACAGATGAGCCTCAGAAAACCACAGTGCTAATCTGGGACAATCTCTGGCATCCTTCAGGATCCATTGCATTTGGGAAATGCCATGGAGGGACTCCATAGCTGCAGTCCACCCAGGCAGCAGGGAAGGAGAGGAGCCTGCAGGCAGAATTTAGGGCTGATGTGTGATTTGAGCTGTTTTCTGTGTTTCTGGCTTCATCCACCACAGTAAAATCCTCTGAAATGCTCAGAGCAAAAGGGAATCAATCAGACTCCTGGAGCAGGTCAAGACTTGCTGAGGAAGGGCAGCATCTCTTAAGGAAAACGGAGCCAAGCTCCTGGTTTGGAAAATTCAGATTATTACAGGGAAACATTAAGAGCAGGGATGAAGGAAAACCAAAAAGCACATCTCAGGGCAATGCTGCTTCTTTATAGTGAAAGCTATAAAATTCTGTAATTTTGAAGTTAAGAATGTAGTAAGATTCATAAAAAGAGACAAACAGTCCTTAGCAAATCCCACTGAAGAAGGGTATATAAAAATAGTACAACAGACAAAGGTTGAATAGATACGTATTTTTAGACAAATGGAAGACCACTCAAGACCCAAATAACGATCTGGAACGTTGAAAGACGGTTTATTGCTACAACAGGCTACAGATAAATAGGTACCACACAATTTTTTGGTGAAAAGATGAACAATACAGCGCAGACTGTATGGAAACACAGAGCACTGGTTGTCAAAGACAGCTCAAAGCTGGAGAGGTAAGTGAACTAATGGTACCAGCATAACCCCAGTGAGCTGCAACGTCATGCCCAATTCCAGACAGCACGGCAGAGATGTGTCAGCACAGCTGCCTGGCAGTGGCTGCAATCCAGTCGCCAGTTCTTCTGCTCTTCCTTCAAAGGCAGAAAGGGCAGAAAATCCCAACAACTTCCATGTTGCCTGCGAGATCATCTTGATGGCCCGTGGCTGGAGCGCCTGAACTTTCTGACATTCGAAGCGACTGCTGCTTAGGCAAAATTACTCTTAAAATGTCAATTTAAATTCAGCGCTGGGGAACACAAAGGAACTCCCAGGGCAGGGGCAGTGATGTTCACTTGGCAGGCACAGCCACAGTCCTTCCATTAACTTACAGATTGGGAAAGAAATCCTGAAAGCCTTAGGAATAGTTCCCTATAAACATCAACCTAATGTTCTGCAGTAATTAAGGTGAAAATACAAAGTTAAGAAATGTTATGAGGTGGAGAGGGGGAACAAAACCAGCGGATAACCCAACGAGTTGGTATGTGCAGCGAAGCATCGACTGTGCCGAGGTTCAGGCTCCGGATGCGCCTCCCTGGGGATTTGCTGCAGCTTGTTTAGGTTTACCAGCAATTTTTCTATTGACCAGGTGGCTTATGTTGGTACATAACTGTAATGCTTGTCCAGGGAGTAATAACAGGCAGGTATTCTGCAGAGAATGAAATATTGATGACCCCAGTGCCATCAGGGGTGCAGAGGAACAGCATGGGTGTGACAGAGCAGAGGACTCCCAAGGATGGGGACAGACGCCACGCAGAAGGGTGCAGGTGTGGGAAGACATGAAAGGGGGCACAGGGTAATACTGGACACCCCCCCAGACAACAGTGCAGACACCAACAAAAACAGTTTTAGGGGTAACAGTGAGAATTAGAAGCGAGTATCTGATGTGCTTAAGATGCTGCATATACAGTAAACACAGATACAATGTGCAGATGCCGGGTCTAAGAAAGATGAGGTAAAATGCATTTATTATCCCTGGTGGATTCTAGAGCCCAGTGGAAGGAAGCACCAACCCCCACCCCCTGCTTCTCCCAGGAAGAAAGAATAAAAGCCACCATCAGCATCCTGCTCCTTCTGGAGGCAGTGTGGGACACTGATGACTCACTGACTTTTTTCTGTACATGTTTTTAACAGCAGTCAGGGCTAGAATTAGAAATGCTTTATTGGAGAAGAGGCATTTTTGAATGTACAGAAGGGTCAATAAGGCTAAAGGGGGCTAAAAACCCCTACAAGACTGCAATTTCCATCTCCAAAATTGGTCTGTTTGGTTGAATTAGAATTGAACTGCTGAATTTGAATTGCACCTCAACTTCTGGGCAGCCTTTGATGTGCAGTACAGAAAGCCTGACACACCGGCAGGGGAGCCAAGAAAGAGAAAAAGAAATCCCAAAACTCAGCCCTGTTCCACCCTGCTTTCTCCCAGGGAGCAGTGGAAAGCTGAGCAGAGAAAGGCACAGATGTTTAGAAATAGGTGTTTAGCAACATGTAACTTATTACTGAGACTGCCTGCAGCAGCATTTTTTTTTATTTTCCTTTTCTTTTCCTATAATAACTAGAGTTGGACTAACAATAACCATTTCATTAGAGGGCTAAGATTTCAATTACACTGACAGTACATTCTCAGCTTCGCAAATGGGATGCATTTCCTTTTGCTCATAACAACTTTCCAAATGCAATGCTGCACTAGCTAGCGACTTACAAAACACTTGGATTCCTCCAGACCCTCAGACTAGATGGCCTCAAGGACGATGGACAGTGCACCAGAAGAGCAGCAAGTCTGGAGATTTCCTTATTTTCCTAGGCAGGACGCAAACCCCATTCCCTGTGCTTTACTTTCATTGGTCAGAGAAGAATAAAAAGTGCAGTGAGTGCAAAAAGAACTACAGAGACAAAAGAGAAAATATTTTCTTGGCCCCCAAAACCACCGTGACCACGCAGAGATCAGGGATGAGGGGCAGGCTGCCAGTGTACCAAGAATGAACTTCTCTTTCAGGAGGGTATTCACAATAGCACTCAAGGACTGAAGCTGGGAGATTAGTTAGCTATTTTATGTAAGAAAGACTGCTGAAATAATCAGTTTTTCTGATGTTGCCATGTCTTTTCATTTGTTAGTGTGGACCGTAATTGCTTCTTGTAAAGCTGAATGACTTTAAATGAGATGGAAAGATGGTCATTGCAAAGATAATTTTGAACATTCCCATTCAAAGCCGTAGGTTTAAAAATATGAGTTGAAATGCAACTGAATAATTGATCTGGCACCAGTCACTTAATTTGTCCCCTTTCTTTTGTTTCTTCCCTGCTACATGCTTTTAAGTTACCCCAGTATGTACATCCGTGGCAAATGAAAAGCAGGAAAATAAATACATTTATCTAATCAACCCCTTGCCGGAGCTGAAAGCCTTCAGTACAGTCTACGCCAGCGATTAAATCCAGATTACATTAAAACAAATTTGCCATGTCACTCCTAATACTTCTATTTGGCAGTGACCCAAATACTCTTGCTCGGTTTTTATCCTCTCTCCAAACACAGACCAGTGTCAGACTCACCCTGGCTGGAGGGGACCCTGCGGTCCCTGTTCGTGGCAGGACCAGGGCAGGTTGTCTGTGGCTTTGTCCAACTGTGGCTTCAAAACCTCCACTGGGAGAAACGGGATCTGTTCTTCCCCCACCTGCAAGCTTTCTACATGTCAGAGCTATTCATAACACTCCTCAAAGTCATGGTTTGATCACAGCCATCAAAATGACTGTTTCTCACCAGCCAATTCAGCCAAGCTTTGTCATCGAGCATTTCTCCTCTCTCCGCTCTACCCCTCTTTCCAAAATTCCTTCCTCTCTTACTTCTTTCCTCCCTACCAAAGGGCTTCCCACATTCCTGAAGGCACCTACCACCCTGGCTGCAGGAATTCTGCAGCTGGTATTTATACAGCAGGGTACTCAGCGCTGCCTTTTATCTGGAAATGCAAAGCCACTCCAGTTTCAGCGCGGAGGCCCCGCAGAGCCCGGGGGATGATCCCTGCCAGCCGAGAGCAGGGAGGAAGCTGCCACATAAAGGATGGAGGAAGCAAAGAGAAGAGACTCCTGCTGCCACCTTTGATCGACAAACAACTTCAGCCACTTGAAAACTTAAGGAGGGCTCGGGGTCATTTCTTCCTCCCGTGTGCTCCGCTCTGCTTTCAGCCTGCGGATGATGAGACGCTGCCAACGAAGATGACACATCGGGGAGAGGAGATTTTAGTAACTGGGGCGGAGGAGGAGAAGCAGCAAGTAGTGACGAGGGGGAGGAAAAGGAGCCTATATAAAGCAGCAAAATTCAGAAACAGTCAATGCTTTCTCAGAAGAGAGAAATGAAAAAGGGAAAGAGCAAAGTTCGGGGAATTTTGGAGCCATCAGATACATTATAAAAGTGAGCTGAGACCCAGCTATACCTTGAAACAACACTCATCCCATGGATCAGACTCAAAACCAAGACATGTCCATCCCACCACCTTTCTCAAACGGATTCAAATCTTCAGGCCTTGATCCTACATTATCACAGAATTGTTAGGGTTGGAAGGGACCTCTAGGGATCATCCACTCCAACATCCTTGCCAAGGCAACGTGACCTACAGAAGGTGACACAGGAACGTGTCTAGGTGGATTTGGAATGTCTCCAGAGAGGGAGACCCCATGACCTCCCTGCTCTGCCACCCTCAACATAAAGAAGCTCTTCCTCACGTTGAGGTGAAACTTCTTGTGTTTTGATTTATGGCTGTTGCTCCTCGTCCTGTCACTGGGCACCACTGGAGAGAGTCTGACACCATCCTATTGGCACCCAACTTTGAGATATTGATCTGCATTAATGAGATCACCTCTCTAGACTAAACAGGCCCAGTTCCCATAGCCTCTTGTCGTAAGAGAGACTACCACAGAAATCAGTGGTCTCCCAAGGCCTGAAATTCAAGGGAAGCGTAAGCAGAATTACTGCACTGAGACCAAAGCTTTTACTGGGCAGAGGCATTGGGGTCAACACAGCAAGGTAATGCACCAGGTGTCCCCAGCAAAGCACCAAGCCCCAGCACAGCTTCTGCTTTTCAAACTGCACTGAAAGAACTTAAAACATCACCAGATCTTCCAACACAGCCTTTAGAAATGTAAAACTGGGAAAAGACTTAACTGTGGGACTGATGGACCCAGCATCCCATTTGCCTGTGTGTCTCATCCTGTAGGAATGCTCCTGCCTCACTCAGCCAAGGCACTCAAAGTTTGCACCAGCAGATACTGAGAGATAATAAATGCAGAAACAACTGCTGTTCAATCACGCGTATGAAACAGCACACATAATTAGAGTTGTCTGGATGTGCAAATGCTCAAAATTAAAAGTCAGCAACTTCTACTGCTACTTCTTGATTCTGGCAGGTTTCACTTTCTCACTTGGCATCCTCCCAATGTCTTTGGTGAAAACTAAGGTAAGAGTCTTGATCATCGAGCACTTGTTTTTTGTAAACACGCAATAATAATCCAGTACCTGCTGCACATTTAACCTCTCCGTGACTGTGCAAAGCATTTACCCAAGTCCTGCAGAGCCCTCAGTCCCTGCACTTGGACCTGCATCCCACTCACTCCAGAGCCTGCTACATGCTGGCTGGCTCATCCTTCGTGCTCACAGCTTGTTTTCTCAGCCATTCACACAACGGGCTTCCAAGGCTGGGTTTTACTGGCACAGATCCCTAAAATGTCTTCCCAAACACATACAGCACGGCAAGGAAAGCCATCCTGACAGATAATAGCGCTCTCTCATGCCAAGAACAAATCATCTTTAACTTGTGTTTTCTTTAACTCTTAAGTTTGTCTTCGGCATTTCTGAGATATAACTAACCACGGGTTCCCAGTGTCTGCCTTTGAGAGGGAAAGGAATGGGGGGGGAAATCTCTTGTTGATTAATTAAGGCACAAATGTACACACCTCTGTTTAAATCAATTTGACTATTGATGCCAAGACAGCTCAAGGAACTGATGACCTGGTCAGTCCTTGGCCTGAAATCTGGAACTACATAACTGGAAAATTCCCAGCATATTCCCATGGCCTATCAACCAAATCATGGCAGCAGGGGCTCTGGCAGCAGTCAGACACATTATTTCCTAGACAAGCTTCTCCTTTGATGGGTTACCCTCTCACTTCTCCCCAAGCCAAACCCACATTAGCTTTCTGTCCTCATTGTCAGCATCCAGCAGCAAATTATTCCAGAAGCTGTGCCACCCATCACAAACTTCGGTCCGACTCAGACACTCTCAGTCCAGCCACAGCTGACTTTGCACATAATTTCCTCAGAATCTCCTTCTCCAGAGCAGTGCAGTACTCATGGGAATCAATACTGTACAACTCCTTAGACAAAGAAGCAGCTAATTTGAACTGTTAATTAACCCCAAAGACTCACAGTCCAAATGCCCTCCCTCCCAGGCTCCCTCACTGAGGGATCTGCTCCCCATCCATTCCCCTGCACACACCACAGACCTCCTGCTCACTTGCAAATACAGAGCCCTCAACTTTTACAGAAATCCTCCTGAGCCCAAGTCCTCCCTAAGTAAGAGATGGAAAGCAATTTTAAAGCACATGCCATTAAAAATGCCAGTAACAGCTAAATTCCCGTTCCCATGTAAAACTTTCAGAGAATAACTGGGGGAAAAGGCACAGCCTTTACATGGCCTCACCGCAGACAGCAGCAAAGATTTACTAGCAAAGGGCAGTAGTGAAATCTTCTACCTCTAAAATGTTATTGCTCTTACATAATATGCTATCATGCATTTACCAGCACGCTGTGAAACACTGTCATAAATATTTAAACTGCAATGACAAAGTAAGAGAGCTGTCAGTCGGTCCCGTGTTCCTGGTTTTCGCTGCTCACTCTCCTGGGCCCACGGTGAGAGAAGTTATTGATGTGCAGAAAATAAAAGCTCCAAGTGTGAACCAAACCAGATGCATATCCCTGACTTTCAGCAAAGCAAAAGGGACTTTAACTTGTTATAGAAAGGTCTTTCTACACTGGGGCCTCTCATGGTCATTACGGCCAGGCCTGTCATCAGCGAGGCTCCTCTCCCCACATACTTGGCCGGCTGCATTAGTTATTACATTTGATAGCTTTATGGAATTATTTGAAGCTTGCTATTTACCTAGTTACACAAGACCCAGAGGCTTAGACCCTGCTCTCAGCCTGGGCTGCAAATCTCTGCAACTACCTCCAAAATAGCCCAGATTTCATGACCCATTAGGTTTGATGATAAGTCCTTGGATTTATGTTCCAGGCTAGTGAGCAATGAGAGATCAAGGGCTAAGCTTTGATTTATCTGCGGGCCAAGGGAGATGGTTATTTCTATAATTTTATTTTCCTCATCATTTGCCATAATGACTGCAAATGCTTTGCTGTGACATCATGGCAACCTTGTGCTGTATCTACATCAAAATCAATACCGCACTTGGTCCTTTCACATCCTCTCCCACCAGGATGGGGTAAATCCAGCTACAGACTAGCGAACTCCAGATCCTCCTGGTGCATGGAAGGCAATGGCTTCCAACCTGAAAATACTGCTGGAGGTGGGGCAATGGTCTGGGAATTAAGGCTGTTCTGCTTTGAACCAACTTTGTACATTTCTGGTGCTTTGCATGCGATGCCAGCGGGGCCTGGAGTTGAGATAAATTTTGTTTCACAGTGCTTTAAACCCAGAACCATGAAAAGAGCAGAGAGTACTTTGGAGAGATGCTACTCAGCATGGTCCAGTGTCTGCATTGATTGATCTCCTGTTCTAACAGTTTCTCTGAGAACCCCATGCCTCTGGAATTTGGGGAATGCCAGAAAGTCTCCAATTTGTTCTCCAAATCTACTATAAAAGAAATAAAGAGAAAATTAAATGCCCCTGTGTTACAGGCAAAAGTCTTGAGAAATGGCCCATAAGGACCACAAATGTTCAAGCAGCTCAGAGTTTCACACCTGCCTGGCTTTAATATGCTCATCACAAAGCCAAGCTCTGCACATTTTAGAGCTGGACCAAGGCTGGTTATCAGCTTCAGGTGGGGGGATCACAGAATGACAGGGCAAGAAACTGGAAAAAGGGTAAAGAACACCATGATATTACAAAGCTAATCATGCCCTGAAGTTATTTTCTTCAAAGATTATTACACCTTTTTCACTATGCTGTGTAAGTATACTAATACCACTGAAGTAATCCTGAGAAAGGACACAAAAAGTAAACATGAAAGGGCAAATTTCGAGCAGTTCAAATTTGCAGAGTGACGAGGATGCCTAATATAATAAAGGGAACTTGTCAGGGGAATGGCACATTATCCAATCTTTTTCTTGATTGACAGCTTGACAGTCTCTCAGCCATTTAGAAAAAAAACCTTTACAAAGCATTAGTTAGCAATTATCACCAATTTTCCTATTAATTCCACAGAAAAATACCTGGAGTTTAATTTCTAGCTAAATCAGGACTGTTAACTGCTTTTCTTCCTCACACAGAATCAGAAATTGAAGAGAAACAACAAGATGCTGTTAGATCAGTAGAAGGAGATACCAAAAAGCAAAGTAAACAGGAAAAGAAATTGTGTTAGAATAAAAATGGCAAAACTAATGGAACAAAACCTCACAGAAACCCCTTAACCCTCAGCTAAAGGTACTTCCCAAGTAGCAGCATCAGGTTGTTGAGCAAAGAAATGTAAAACCAAAGTACTGTCGACCAAGTCCTACCAGATGCTGAGGAAGAAGTCAAAATGCTTCTTCAAGCAGAAGTTTATGACAAACATGAGCCACAGAGGTATATCAGGTTTCCCCCACCACACACCCAGTACCAGGGATCTGTTGCACTGATGATGTCCAAATTCAGACTGGATTGCCCAAGAAGAAAGAAGCCCTGGCTTCAACTTGAGTTCATGAGAAGAGAAGGCTTTGGGGTAATCTAGCTGGGGCCTTCCAGGTGCCTGAAGGGAGCCTACAGGAAAGATGGAGAGAGACTCTTTACAAGGACATAAAGTGACAGGACAAGGGGGAATGGCTTCAAAATGAAAGAAACTTCAAGATTAGATATTAGGAAAAATTTTTCACCGTGAGGGTGGTGAGGCACCGGAACAGGCTGCCCAGAGAAACTGTGGATGATTCCATTTTGTGATTGGTTATAGCAAAACTTTCTCTCGGAAAGCAGCAGACTTGCTGATGGGCAACACATGCCACACTCCTCTCCCCGAAAAGAGATAAAAACATTCACTTATGGTTAGCCTGTTAATAAATTAAGTCACTTTTCAGCTAGCTCTGATGCTCTGCATCAGTGTTTAACTGATTTATCTCATGCCTTGTACTTCTTAAGTACTTGAAAAAGCCCTACTTAGTCTCCCTGTGAATCTTGACAGTGCTAAGAGTTGGCTCTCAAAGAGATTGGGTAGCAAAGCACTGATGTGGGATGGATGTTGCAGTTTCAGTAGTTTCTGTATTGCATCTGTAATATAATGGACAATGAGAGACATGCTTGTGTCCCTCATCAAAGGCCTGCCCAAGTAAAGCATTTCTCTTGCTTTCCAGACCTCGACTCTCACCTCCGTCCAAACGGAGGCCTCTTCTGTCTCATCCCTAGGAATAAATTCTCTGTGGCACATGGGCACGTGGTTTTGCATGCGTTTCCCCAGGCAGTCTATAGGGTCTGTATTACACCATCTGCTTTAAACTGAGCCCTGTCATCAATACTCAGTTTTGGCAGGAGAGCCACTGGTAGTAACTACTTTCCTTCACTGCCAGCCCCTGCCTGACTTCCAGTAGGAACGGGGCTCTTTCCATGGAGCCACGTGACTGCAGTAACAAATATCCATATGCGGGATTTTTCTAATTTGTTTGCTTTTCTATTCTCATCCTTCATTTACTGTCCTAAAAATGTCAGAACAGAGAGCAGAACTTAAAAGGCAATCACCACCTGCAACCGTTGTAGCAACACTAAGCTATTTTGGCAGCCAGGCCTCTCTCAACACATGCTCACAGGGCCCATATCCCTCGTGCTGGGAAGATGCAATATAGTCCCTGGCTAACCTGCGTGCTTCAAAACCTGCGAGAGAGGCAGAGCTCAGGGCACATTTACTTTGTTCTCATCTTTCCTACTTCTGCAGCCTAGAAAATCACATTTTTCTATACAACTCAGAACCAAATACCCTCCAAAGCCTGCGAGAAATGCTGAAAATCTGTTGGCTTTGGAGTCTTTACAACCAAGTGAGAAACAAGTTTCACACAAGCAAACCCAGGTTTCAGCGGCCTTGGCAGGATTCAGTTGAAAAAAACAAAACATTTAAATATTCTGACAGTTTACTTACATTTCATGAGGTGCTCAGTAACAACCCTTTTGAACTATACCTCATTCCTATGTCCTTAAGTTGTATATTAAGAGCTCTTCTATGAGCAGTGAGCAGGAGATGCACCAAAAGTATTTTAAATATATTTATTTATGTGGCCCAAACAACCCAATACGGCATTAAGCACTGTTTTCATAATCCTGTAAAGTACTAAAAGCCTCCTCGGACAGATTGAGCCTCTTCAGCTCAGGACCAGAGAATTCTGCACCTTCAGAAAAAAATAAAACTAAACACCTAAAGTGCTTTTCAAAAGCAATTATCATAATCCCTGCTGTTACTCAGAGGGAAGCAGTGGCACGCAGAGGTTAAATAACTTCTTGGAGGTGGCTCAGCAAGCAGCATAGCCCGGATTAGAGTCACCGTGCCTCCTGACTTCCAGCTCCAGGCTCAGCCCAGCACCTTAAATAGCTGCAGTGCAAGGAATTAGCTCTGTCCCCTGGGCAGGCATCTGACTTGGGGAATGGGAAAGCTGGAGTTTAACTCAGTGACACAAAACCTTCTATGGAGAATCCCTGGAAAGAAACCTTAAGTTTTAATCACTATGACCTGACCAACCTGTGCCAAGGCAGAGGGGAAAAGCTGCTGTGCAGATTTTACTGCCACCAGCTTGGGACAAGCGAATTATTCACACGCAGCAGAGCATGTCGCAGTAAAAGGTTTATAGGGGCTATCACCAGGATCTTTCCTGTGGCATTTATTCATTCCAGTATTTGTTTGTTGGCATTTCTTTTGTCCTCTCCTCTGTCAGCAGGGACCTCTCCAATCTTCCCTATGCAGGGTACCTTTCCTTCAAGGGAAACAACCAAATTTTAGCCAAGAGAGTGGTTTAGTGACACTGCACATTTTTATTTACATTGTTATTTTGCATTAATGTGTAATTCTACAGGGATATCTGGCACATGTGGTTTTCCCCCCACCAGAGGTGACTGTCCGTGTCTACTTCTTCTATTCCCTTGTCTCCAGCTGCAGTATCTCCTTCACTTCTTTCACTGCCTCCAGCAGGGAACAATAAATCCAACACACAGTTGGAAAACGGAAAAAAAAATCCCTAGTGCTATTTTAGGCATTCAAGTTCTTTGGCTTAACCTATTTTTGGAAGAGCATCTTTGTTCAGCAAAATCAGAACTCCCAGCCCTGTGACACTGGGGCAGCGCGTCCCGCTGCAGGTGGAGCCGTTTGCCAGCAGCAACCTCTAACGGCAGGGCTGGCACGCAGAGCAAAGCCGGGACAGCCCAGAAGGAAAATGATGGGAGACAGGATTTCACTTCCACTCTCCATCACTTCTGTGTCTCTGAGCGAGTCATGCCGCTCCTCTCCCAGGAGTTTTGGCCATGCCCACCCCGGCACACGACAGATTCACAGACAGGATGGGTGCACCTCACGCCATAAGCTCGCCATGTCTTACTACCTGTTCTGGCAGCCTCCAGCCCTACCAGGACCCCAGCTCTGGTGGTTCTATATACTAGATATAAGTATTAATTGGTATACACAGCTCATGTTTTTATAAAAGTTTTGCTTAGGAGATAAGAAAAGTCACAAATAGGAAATAGCAGCTCAGCTTGTGAAAGAAGAGCTAAACAGGATTCACACATTTCTGGTTTGTTCGTTTGATTTTAAAAGATATTCGTGCTCTGAAACAAAAATTACCTTTGTACTTCCATCGTCTTCACCTTCCAAAAGCGGCAGCGTTCTTACATGGCACAGAAAAAAAATAAATAGTTGGAAAAGATGCAAAATAGCTGACTTGGTATGTTGGGGCTGGCTCTGCACAAGACAGTGGGAGCACACACCAGAAGCCCTGGCCACAGTCCTGCCCTCTGAGCTGCTTCTCTCCAGGAAAAAAAAATAAAAAATATTCGAAGTTAAACATTTAATTGGAGAGAAAATATTTTGTTTTCTTGGTTGCTGGGACAGCCCTCCAAATGCAACATCGAGCCCTCCTGGGCTCGGTGACAGGCAGGCTGAAATATCAGTACTAACAGCTAATTCTCTAGCGAATCTCTGTGGCCTAAAAGATTTAAGCCTTAATTAGAGTTACCTGAACATTAAATACCACTAAAGTGCACTGAAAGCTGCTGTAAGTGGGGAGGGGGGGAGAGAAGCCTTTTAAACAGGCTCATAACTAACCGGGGTTAGTTAGACATAACTATGGGTTTTGTGCACAGTTGTTACTGGTTTTGAATCACTCTGCTTTTCAGCTCTTTTGCCTTGATAATAAAGCCAATGCAGTTGTGCATCAGACAGTGCTATGGCACACCTCATCACCAACCACAGGTAAATTTAATAGGGGAAGTTGTCTTAAATATATCAAGGTTTGTATCTAGAAAGAAGGGAGGTACCCTATGAAACTCCTACTGAAGAAGACACAAGCCTGAACCAGACACCAGAGAAGTTACAAGGGAGGATGCCATTGAAACCAAGGCTCTACTGTCATGCCATTCAATTTTTGAGCAAACAGTTGTTTAAAACAACTTCCATGCTTTAAATTGCTATGGTGAGTAGTAAAACCCTATGTTTAACAGATTGGAAAAATAAGAGTGTAATTGGAAAGTGGTAGTAAGTATATGCCCTCCAGGTGTGAGGGATACCAACCACCTGAAGTTTCCATCACGGCTCTCCTGGTTTCACCTGGCTGCAGTCATGGACCATTCCACCCTGACAAGAGAGGTTTTGCTCAGCTTCCCCAAAACCTGGGGGAACTTGGCCAAACCCTGCAGCAGACCCAACGGGCCAACTCCACTGCCTTCAGCAAGAAGCAAAGCAGAGACAGCCCCAAAAATGCCTCCCCACGATGGCAAACCAGCACCATGAGTCAGCAACACTAATGCCAGGAGCAGGGATATCCCGAGGAGATATTTTAGCAAGAGGTTTTGTCTGAGCTTTATGCATACTTCTGAAACTCTTCAGCTGCTGGTACCCACAAACACCTGTTAGGAGTTTCGGCACACACCACACAGCAGACTTGTGTTTGTAGCTTTTACAACGTAAACCAGTAAAACCAGAGTGAATTCAGGTATCTGAACAAGTAGATGCCAAACACTTCAGATTCTTAATTGGAGCAGCTTCAAAGCAATAACTGAATTTAAGTGTCAAATGTGAGGGTGATTAGAGAAGCAGAGATGCAGGCATTCTTCTGCTCTGTTTCTCCTGTTCTTTTTTCTATACATCCCTGAAGCAGCTGACACCTGTGCCCCTGACAGATCTGTGCCAGCATCACCTTTTGGGCTTCAGCCAATCAAGCTGGAGTCCTCCTTTAACTCAGCTTTCAGACCAAATTCAATGACTGATGAAGAGAACAGTTTGTCTCCCCCATTTCAGTAGCAAATCTGGGGTCAGAGGTGATGCCAATCACATAAGGCAAAAACTCTGACTTGTTAACTACCACCATTAGAAGTTTGTTATCAGTTGATTGACAGCAGTAGTTGACACTGGGGAGCAAGTTTCTTACAAAGCATTTTATTTCCCAAATATTAGCTTTCAAAGTAAGAGCTGCCAAAATCGCTTACTTTGGCAAATAATGATTGAGAAGTAAAACGTTTTGCAGGAACTTTGCCTGTTACACACTTCCATGTTAGACTCAGCCATTGGGATGCTGAAAACTCACTCAAAGCCAAACACTGACTTATCGTGAGCATTCATGGCTGATGAAGATGTCAAGGGAAAAAAAAATCCAACAAACAAACCCAAACAGAAAAGCCACTGGGAAGCAAACAGAGGTGCCAAAGCAATAAGAGAATCAAACAAGCAGTGGGATTTACTAAGTCTGGCTCAGCAGGAGGTTGCCAAGGGAATCTGCTGATGACCCGTAACAGGGCTCTCCACCACAGGCCTGCCATGGTCTCTCCGTGCCACCGCTTCCCTGCGGGAAATGCCTCCTCGAAGCGCTCTGTTAAGTGCGGTTCAGCAGGTGCTACGGACGGACGTGCGACACGCACCCACTCCCCCCGCCCCCGTGTCTGGTGAGCTCTCGTCTCCTCAGAACAAGGTTAGAAAACTACACAAGAGTATAACAGCACTCGGAGCTCCTGCACAAAGGGGAGGCAAGACTACGGCACACTGGTCTAAAATCATTTCATGAAAATTAATCTCTGCTAGGAATCAGGGTCTCACTGGGATCAAAACCATTTGTAAACGTCTTTGAAGCAGGAGGAAGGAGAAAGTTTAGCTTCAGCACTCTCAACGTGAGAGTGAGTCTTTCCCTCAACTCAAGCGGTGTTTTTGCTCGGTTTATGTCCCATTAATACATGTGATAGCACAAACACATAATCCCACACTGAACAAAGACCTTCCATCCACCTGAAACAAGCTACAGCCAAAAAAATGTTACCAAACCACAAAAAACAGACAATAAGGCAAACCACAATGAGTAACTCCCAAAGCTTTACCTGGCACAGCAGCAGCAGAAGCTCTGAAACGGGTGCCCTACCCCTTGCAGACAGGTCCCTCATCCCCACCTGCAAACCAGGAGAGCAGCTGCTCACCATGGGAGGATCAGCACACGAGTAACCCCCCTGCAGCAGATCAGCAAGAATGCAAAGGGCCATTTTGTGAACCTCAAACTGGAACAACAGAGGAGCTCCTACAGCTTCTGCTCCACCTTACTCCTGGGGGTGCAGACAGCCAGGGAGCCCCACAAGTGCCACTAAATCCACTCTTTGTATCACAAACATCATCCTCATAATTCCCCAACGCTTCCAGACACATCCGCACCACAAGAGGTCTGTCCCTGGCAGCGATGCTCACAGCCATCAACACCGGCTTTCACACAGGGCAGGGGAGCTTGGCTCCCTACTACAGCCCTAAGCAGCACTGTTTAAAGTTTCACGGTACAATAAAGGCAATAAATTAGGAGCAATCGTTCCTTAAGTGCTGTCTGGGCAGCAGGGACCACTGATATCTACCTTACCACAAGTACCAACTCTCCTTCATTTTGCATATGCTAAAGCACATTAAAAATTTTTACATGAAGGGGAAAGGTTACTGGCAGAGTGGTCTCACTGCTGGCCCCTCTCGAGTTAGTGGGAATTTTATCTTTACTGGCAATGACAGCCCATTTGATTTAACACTGAATATTTGGGAGAAAAAAATTCCATTGTTTCTTTATGTTAACACAGGGCTGGTGTGCAACAAAGATGAAGAAACGCAGCCTGTGTGCTGCTGGCAGGTTGGTAAGAAATCCTCAAGGTCTGATCGATAACGTGAAAAAAACACCTCTCCTGGTCTGAGGCTGGAGCGTTATTCAAGCACGGCAGTCACTATGCAGCTCATTTTCTTTACCTACAATGATCTGAGGCTAATGAACACAGAAAGAAGAGCAGAGTCGATTGCAGGCATTCCTAACCCTTTACATGAAGGAAAAAAACCCCCACACCAAACCAACGAGCAGAGGTACAGAGGCGCATGCAGGAGCATTTCCAGGCGCGGCTGCACGGCTCTCTGGGCACCTGCTACCTGGGGGAAACCCAAAAGCACATGATAGTCATAGAAAAGTTGGGCGCAACTTCTGGAAAAAAAATTACAAAAAACAAAACGCCCTTGGGGAAAGAAAGAAAGAAAGGAAGAAAAAAACCCACCCATTGTTGTGGGCAATCCCAGCAAGGTATTTAAAGCAAAGGGTCGCCGTAGGTGATTGAGGAGAGGAGCCCGAAGCTCCACGACAGGAGCCCGGCAGCCCCGGCTGCCCCTGCCCAGCCCGCGCTGGCAGCGCCCGCGGCTCTGCCCGCTCCGCACAGGTGCGGACGGGGATGCCCGGGCCATGCCTTTGTCCGCCTGGCACCGGCTGCCGCCAGCACGGACGGGCGGACGGGCGGACGGACGGGCGGCCCCGCATGGTCGAGCAGCCCGGGCAGGGCCAACCGCCCCCCGCGCCCCCTGCCCCGCTGCGCTCCGCGCCCCCCGGGCGGGTCCCCCGGCCCCACCGCCCCTACCTCGGCCGCCGCCTCCTCCTCCTCACGCCGCCCCCAGCGCCATGTTCCGGCTACATCCGGGCCGCGGCTCCGCTCGCTCAGCCCCGCTCGGCCCCGCTCGGCGCGGCCGCAGGTGCCGCCGCCCGCCCCCCGAGCCGAGCCGGGCAGAGCCGGGCAGGGGCGGGCAGAGC
>JAWMRA010000113.1:655032-686570 GCA_035584735.1 Pseudotriccus pelzelni | reverse complement strand
TTAGAACGTAGGTGGATTGCCTTACAGGGCTAACGAGCTCCACCTGCCCGGGGAGTATCCCTGGCTGGGAATTGAACTTGGGCCTCGGCGCTGAAAGCGCCGCATTCTAACCACTAGGCCACCAGAGAGGCATTAAAAACAACAACATCAAAAATCCATCAGAAATGTGCTCTTCCATTACCCATAATGTTTGCTTCTGCCCTATTTTCTTTATATTCCCCTCAATCACTGCTCTACCTAAGTCTGCGAGATGAAATGAGCTCCCTTTGTTCTTCACGGCACACGGTGTTGGTGTTTGCTGGGATGGCAAAGCACCTGCTCTGGCCTCAAAACCTGACCGTGGCAGTGGTGGGCAGTGCCAGCACAAGAAGGGGCACTCTCCTTGCTGGGGAGGAGACTGGACACAGATGAACACAGTCCAAAATACAGCAGAAGGCTATCCAGAAGCCCTGGACTGTAATTTTCACTCCTTAAATGTGAAATTCAGAGGCTGGCTGGTTAAGGTGACCCTGAGTGGGTGCCACTGCTGAAGTTGCTCCGTTGCTTCTGGTTTCCACTGGCTTGCAGTGGGTTTTGCAGCCAGAAGCATCATTTGAAATCAGCAGCCACTGAAGGACATTCAGGCTTCTGGAAAAAAACCCCAAACAACCCAAATTCCTCAAAAAACCCCAAGCCATGCTAAAACTTTCCTAAAAGAAAAAAACCCCACCACAACAACTTGGGTTTAAACCTCACCACAAAGCTGAAGCCTTTCCCTGGTGCATCAGACCAGAAATAACGTGTGGGATGAGGCAGCGAAGGTTTCCCTGCTCTGAGTCATCATGAGTGACGTGTGTCTATAATGCAAGGTGTTGCGTGTCACATCTTGGCAGAGTGCATATGGCTTCTGGCAGGGGAACAAAAAGAAATCAAGCCTTCGCTGTTTGGTCTTTAGTCTCAAGTGTGATTTGGGGGAAAACGTCTCAGTGAGTTGGCAAAATGGGCTGATGGCTGCAAAACTGCAGCGCCGGGACAGCCATCATTGTGGGAGCAATGAAGGAGAAAGGGAGGGAGCAATAAAGCCTGTATCCCACGGATTGCTGGGAGAAGGGGTGGCTCAATAACGTGAACCTGCTGAGAGTCACACTGAAGGGATGTAGACACATCCATCAGCTTTGGAAAATCCCATCCTGTGCATTCCCAGAGAGCCCTGGACCCTGTGTCCTTGTGGTTGAAGCCAATGAGAAACCAGGTTGGACATTAGTTTCTCCCCAAAAGCCAGCTGAACTACCTGAAGGATGAACTTGACTATTTAATCCCTTCAGTCTGAAAAATAGATGTGATATATATGCACACATAGACCTCAAACCTTTTCAGAAAAGGTTCATTTTGCTTTTGGCTTACACACAATGGTATGAACAAGGAATATGGCCCCTCAACTCACTGCAGCTGCCCTGAGCTAGAGTTGATGCAAATGAAAGGTGGCTAAAAATGTCCTTTTCTGAGGAAAATCAGAGCATAGGATTACTAATTTTTTTTAACTTATCATCACTGTATGTTTAAAATTTGGTAGTTTTAATTTAAAACCTGAATCAATGGCACTAAACACTATGGCCTAGGTTTTACTGTAATATTACAATAAAGAGAAATAAACCCCTACACATTTTAGATCAAGTGAAGCCACTGCAGTGGCTGAAGTATTTGTTGAACCAGCTGGATCAGGAGGGTCTTGAGACTCTAAATTCATTATCTACGGACCCGTTTCTCCCTGGGATGCACAGAAAGATGTTCTTTCCTTCAGTTCACTCTGGTTTGAGAAAACCATCAGAGACTGAAACCAGACAGGGAATAGGCTATTGTACTTTCCCCCATATGAGTCTTTATAAGGACTTGCTGATTAGAAACATCCCAGCCTGCTCTTGAGAGGTGTTATTTCCTGCATTCAAAATGCCCATTTCAAATGCAGAATAAGTTTTGATAACTGCATTCTCCCCCTTACACCGTCTGGCCATCATATTTGAGGTTAGTATGTGATTTAAATTAGAGCACAGTAACTAATGTATGTTACTTACTCTGCTCTGCAGAGTGTACCCTGACACAAATTAACATTAAAATTAGTCGTGTAGTAGAGGCATCAGTCATCAGTTTGGTACATACAGTAAAAATTTTTAAGGAACTTTAGACTTAATATGCAGATTCTTAAATAAATATGGTAATAGCATATCCTGATCATAACTGAAAAAACAGTGCTAGGCTCCGGTGAGGAAGTATCAGTAGTTCCTTAGGAAAGTAATTAAAAAGTACAAATGGAGCACAAGATTAATTTAAATAATCAATTTTGGGTTTCCTGCTAGCTGATTTAAATCTGGATGAAAATTGTTGATTAAATCCCCTCATTTAAATCAGTGTCCCTTAATGAGAGCGAAAGCCTATGAACATAAGCCCATAATAGTAATAAAAGACTCTTCAGAGAAGAAACAGCTTTCAGAAGAATACTTCCAGGGCTGGGAGAACACCAGCCATACTTTGCAAAAAGAAATACATCTAACAGCCAAGCAATTCTTCTCCCCTAAGCTCTTAACCCTGTAAAAAGAGCAGGGATTGGGCAATAAGTCATAGGATATTCACAGCCACATTACGTAAGTACAACTGAACTGGTGATCCTTCCCACTAACTGTCGTCTGAGAGGACGATGAAGTATTGCTGGAATAATTAAAAAGACATGTTTGAATTCCCTAAATAATACAGATGAACGCCCTGTCCGGCTATTCATCGTGAGAGCCAGCAGCCTTTTAAGGGCTGTGAGCTGCTGCACAGGGAGCATGGCTGAGGGATGCTGAGTGGAGTGTGACTGTGCTCCTGTGCAGCCCCCGGCCTCTTTCCAAAATGCTGTTGAAGAGTCACTTCTCTGCTACCAGAGCAGTTACTCTCATAACTACACCCCAAATCTCCTGTAAATTTAAGGTGTCTTTGCTTTCCTTATCAGTCAAAATCTGAGCACAAAAGCATTCATTGCGAATTTATAGCAAATGTAGGAAAATGCATTTCACTGAGTGTTGCACATGTATCATCAGCCCATCCAGGTATTTTGCATTGTCACAGGCTCTTCTCTGTGGTCCTATAATTCACAACACTTCCTGGTCCTCTTGACTTCAAGGCATTTGGGATTGCTCCCTGAGGAGTGTATCAGTACAACCCCCTGGCCTCTCTCTCTACTTGCAAGGGTGACAGTAACCTCTATTTTTGCGCTGCCTGGTGCTCCTCCTGCACTCCAGCTCCTGGGCTCAAGGGGTGTGGTTCCCAGAGAGATTTCTGCCCTTTTGGAGAGGGTACCATGGGATGGAGGCTTGAAGCCATGACCTTCACTCCACCAAGATCAGTCACCAGCAGACAGACAAAGAGAACAGATATTGAACTTCATAAAGGTCGTTTTAAAGTTACAGTATATTTTTGAGGTGTGATTTCCATAATGCCTGGTCGTTGCTACTGCCAATATCCTTATTGTTCAATGATCAAAAGATACACAGAGATCTGTAACTAGGGATATTGTAGATTTACACAGACTTATCCTCACACATCTGTGATTCTTCCCCTTCAACTCATATTTCCAAGGGCAGCAATGGGCCCCAACCCTGCAAGGCAGAGCAAGTTTGCAGGGTTGCATCTTCCCAGGACACTGTCTGCAGGATATGACTGCTCCAGCTCCAGGGATAACCCTGGCACATGCAGGGGCTTCAGTCCTGTGATGTACCCTGAGCATGGCCCTGTCCTGCCTGAAATGATGGTGATGTGGGACTTTATCAGGCACCACTCCCTGTTACCGCCCACTGGGGCCCAGAGCCTGCAGGTCCCAGCATGTGCACGCAGGAGCCCTGCTGTGTCTTATCAGTGGAGGCTGAGCAGATACTGGTTCAAGGACTTCTTGGCCTTTATGATAAATCTGTAGGTATCCATGAACACATTTATTTGCTCCTTTTCTTCCCCTCAGCATTTTGCAAAAGCAGTATTACACTTTCGTGTCATGCTGCCCTGCAAATCTACGTCTGAAACGCTGCCTTCTTTCTTCAAACAGCATTTCCAGTGCTAAGCAAGATCTCTCTGAGCCCTTGCCTTTGCAGCTGGCAAAGTTTACAACATGTTTACAATACCCTGCATAATTCGGCTATGCGATAATGTATAGTATAGTCCTTCAGTGGTGCACAGTGGGAAAAGAACAAGTGGAAAAAAAAAAAAAAAAAGGTAATGCAAAGCCAAGAAAAGCAGATGGTAGCAAGCTCTCCAAGGGGCAAGAATGAATAAATAACTGCAGGGGTTTTTTTTTCTGAGGAAAAATATATTGTCAAATCAATAACACAGATTTTAGGAAATGCGAACGAGATCAAATGTGCATTTTTTCAGTATTAAACAATGGCACTTCATCAGGACCCATGGCCTGCACTGCACGTGTTTGCCTAAATGAAACAGAGAGGAGTAAAAATAGCATTGCTCTCAAAAGTTCTCATTTGACCTCAAGGTTACATTCCATACTTCCTGGGAAGTTCTTCTATAGGTAACAAGTCGAACCTTCAGGTGCAAATCAGAGTGCCCCAGCAGTTAGTTTGCCGATTAGCAGCATTAGATCTTTGACAATCTCAGTTAAGGATGTGATTCTTACAGAGCAGAACTTCTTAACAGTTTTGGGAACTTTCCTGTGGCTGCCATTAGGGCCACAGAAATGATGTTTATTTAATACATGTGTGCCTGCTCCCAGAGTGACTAAAAGACACCTTTTTTCTTTTTGTCCTCATCAGGCCCAGTTAGAGTGGGCGAAAAAGAGGCTCCTCAAAACAGCCAATTATACAAATACCCTAATTCTCCTCCAGCAAAATATTTTTTCACCTCTTTTAAGTCCTTCAGAGGAAGCCAAACAACATATGGGATGCATGGAAGTTGCGCTCTGCAGATCTGTCAATCTGTTTTAGCGCTGCTGTGCATCAATCCTGGCTCTGCTCCTGTGCAGGCTCTGCCAACTGGCCCTCAGTCAGCTCCTCACCAGGAGACAAACCAGCTCCTGCCACGCTGATCCATGGGCCTGAGGAGCAAAAAACTGCAAGGCATCACATCTCCTGTGCTCTTGCTCTGCAGCTGTGGTGCAAAAACAACCTTTGTAGCATTGCCAATGCTCGCTTGGCCACCAGTGATGCGGCGTGTTAGGGAGCTGCGGCCTCTGGGGTCAGGCAACAACCTTGATGCAAATGGCTTTGGAAGAGGGCTGTGTGGAAGAGGGCTGTGTGCTCAAGCCTGCCAAGCTGGCTCCTCTGGGGATGGTGGGTTTGAGGAAAGCACGGACTGAACCCTGCGGTTGTGGAGATCTCGTGGTGAAGCTCCTTGAGGAGTTACACCTGCTCCAACCCTTTGGGTAGAGGCAGCCACAGCCCCAAAGTGAAGATTGAGCAGCCACCAGACCTGGAATCCCAGAGCACCATCACGCAACAATGCTTTGAAAATATCACACTTGAGAATGGAAGGCTCCCTTTTCATTTCTGCTTCTGAAGATCTGGACTCACAGAGTTGGCTGGTTGTAAAACTTAATTGCCTTTCCCCAGCACATCAATAAATCAAAGTGGTGGGATATATCTTGGAAGTCAACAGCCAACAGAAGCAATAGGAAGGGTCACCTCTTCCCCTCGCTGCTTTTTGGGAGGCAGTGAATGCTCTGTTAATCATGCCCATGACACTGATGATAACATTTTCGTTGAAGCACCATTTTTTTCTGCTCATGCAAACTTGAAGAGCAGAGTCGCTACTGTTGCCTTAGCTTTTATCTCTTTCTGCTCAGAGCAGAACCTGAGCTCCTTAAAACCATGTACTCCTAAGTTCTGGCCCTGATCACTTTTGCCGTGCAAAGGGAACCTTCTTCTAAAAATCCAAGTCTTTCTGAGGAAGCAAGAAACCCACAGATGAGCCTGCCAACTGCTAAAAGCTGTTGCTCCCCGTGCTATCCCACAGGTACCAAGCACTCCTTCCTCTAACAGCAGGTCCAAAAGAAAACCAGCCCCCAGGGAGTATCCCAGAATCTACAGTGTCCCAGTCAGGTCCAGGTAACCTGTGGGAGCTGCTGCCAAGTAGGCAGGGTCAGAGGTGGCTCCTTTCGAAATGGGACAGGTTTTGAAGGGACACGAGCTCTCTGGGAATGCCTCCAGCTCCAGCTCCAGGCTGCAAACTAAAGTCCTTGCTTTTGTTAGAACATATGGCAAAACCCTGAGTCCTACATGTGTTTTAATGCCAAGAGTGACTATTAGTTTGGCATCCCACATGGCAAAGGAGCCAGCAGGAGTTTTGTCCAATGGAGAAGAGGGTTTGAAAGCAGGCGGTTTATCCCACTGCCATTTTGGCTCATCTACCTTTCTTGGTCACCGTCATGCCCCTGGGTTAGTCCAGCTCTCGTCACTCTTTGCTGTCATCTGTCCCTTGACCTGAGAGAACGTGTCCCTGTATGTGACCCTTATATCGCAGGTGGCAAAAAACTGCATTGAAAGTACTTTGTTACCCAAAGCATTATTCAGTTACAAATGATTCCTTGCAGCAAATTCTAGGTAGGCTGATACTGTAGAGTAATGTAATTCCAATCACCTGGTAAAATATTTCTCTATAGCTCCTTTATGAGTATCAGTACCCAGCCTACATTCTCTCTCTCATACTTAAGCCTCAGAAATTACACTGGTCAAAGCAAGCTGCATTTATAAACTGATGTGCTCCTGCATTCGAGAGATTTGCCAGGTGCTAAATATAAGGTTTCTCACTATAGCCGAAATCTAATTTAAATTCCAGCTGCCTCTCTGCTAATATGCAGCAAAGGTTTAGCAGAACAAAGCTGTGTTTGTAGAATCAGACACCGAAGATGATTAAATTAAACTGAAAGGGGAATCAGTACAAGCCTGGAATTAGTTTGCTGCAGATATCAGCGTTCATTTCCTCCCCCTGACAGACGGACCCACCTCGTGACCTTTAGTGATCAGAGCAAACAGGATCATGGCTTTGCCAAGCCTACCCTCCCCTCCATCCCCAGCAGTCTGCTGACTTAAAAATCAGCTTCAGCCTGTGCTGAACTAAAGTTACGGATGTAAAAACCAACGGCTACAGCAAGAGAGCTGAAGGGATTGAAAGCACGTGGCAGCAAGAGAAAGTTGTTCATCTTCTCTTTCCTGCCCTTCCCCACTAGCTGTTACTCTTGGGCATTATCTGCTCTGAGCGCCCTGGATGCTACAATAGTGCTGATGGCTATGTGCAAGAGGTGGAAAACATCCTGCTGCAAAGCAGGATTTCTCTTGACTGTTACAGACACGCACAGAGGTTTGCCAAGACACCTTGTTCTCTCCCTGCAGCCCTTCTGCTGGCACCATTCTGGGTCTCCTCTGAGCACAGATGGAGAACAGCACCAGGTTGTTTGCTGCTCTTGCCACACTAATGTCAGTGACCTGATTTACAATCCAGACCAAGACCACTGCTCCTATTTGGTGTGTGGTACAAACCAGTGCTGCTCCTCAGAGACTTGTACACACTCAGTTTTCAACAACAGAAAGAGTTTTCACCCTTTAAGAGGTGAAGATTAACACGGCTCCCTGGCAACATAAACTGAAAGGATAAATTGTAGGAGCGGGTATCCCGGAGCAGTGGCATAGTTTCTAGGAAAAAAAGCCACTAATTCAATTAGACACAGCACAGGAGGGAGGGAAAAAGGGCTGACAACCCCACAGTCTGTTTTAGTGACTTAGGCAGAAGGGGATCAGGCTCTTGGTAGCTCTGACAAGACAGAGCTTCCCTTTTCACTGTGCTGTTTGTATGTACTTCACCAGTGGTGTCTCTTTCAGAGGATGGATTCATACACAATGGAACCATCCCCAGGCAGGAGAGCTTCATGGGGATGGCAAAGACCTGACAGTAGGAAATGATCGTATTAGACCTGAAAGCCGAGATGGCTGATGAGCCACACTTGCAAGGCTGGGGTGGAGCACCACCAGCCCTGTCACAGGGCACTGTGCAGAGAGGTGATCCAAAATTCCCAAAGGGAACTTTTAAAGAATGCAACCAAGAAGGCACGACCCAGCAAGTCCTGAAGCTCCAGTTCCCAGCCCGAGGTGGGTCGACTGGCAGTCGCCCATCTCTGCTGACCTCTGCACCTCTGCCAGGAACACAGGGCACGCTCTGGGGACCATCAAGCAAAACACCATCCTTCCTCTTGACTACAGAGCATGCAGAAGAGGATGCAAGGTTTGCTGCCAGAAAATCCTGTCTGAATAAATAATGCACTTTTAAATTTGAAGTGGTGAACCTCTTGGGGAGCTGATCCTCACTCTGTTTGAGGCAACTGCCTCCTGCCAGATAAATGCACACACCGCTGAGTTCATGTGCTGCTGCAGCAATACCTAAGGCCAGTTGGAAAAGCCAATATGGTCCATTTCTTCTGCATGATCTCCCAGGGGGAATATGCCTCAGCCAGGCTAAATGTTTCACTTGTGCTATATCTGTATAGAGATTGCACGTTTTAAGGTTGTCTTTTGAAGGAGAAAGAAGTCAGACCTTTCTGAAAAGAATGGGTTTGGCATTCTCAGAGAAAAGCAGTGCATGAGCCACAGTAAGTAACAAATGAGGGCCACACTGCCACAAACTCTGTTTTCCAGGCTTCCCACACAAACAAGGCATCAACTATGGGTTTTCTTGCATGGTTGGAGGCCAACACACCTCCAGGTAGCAGGGGGCTGGCCCTACACACCAGCTAGTTTCTGTTGACTGACAAGCATCTTCTCCTTTTCTTCTTCTAGCTAAAGGATGACTCAGTTTGTTATGGCAGAAGCCTTTGCAGAGCAATTTTAAAGGTGGTTATAAAAAAACCAAACACACAACACCCCTTGCCATCATTTGTCACCTGCCCCAGCCGTCTTTTACACATTTCTCACTTGCAGGAAGCTCATCCATGACTTGAGGAAATCCTCTTTTTAACGTCTGCCTTTCTGTGGGTTTTGTGTTTTCAGCTGAAAAAGTGTATCCTAGACACAGGCCTGGGAAAAGGAGCTGCAGACAAGGATGAGAACCAACCCTGGGGTTGGCAGAGCCATGCTGCCCTCTCCTGCCAGGCTCCCCTGCAGATGCTAATCCACTGTCTGTTATTACTCTCTCTCCAGGATCTTTAAATCCAGGCTTTAGGGATTAAGGAGTCCCCCCCTTCCCAAATGAGGGAATCCTCCCTTAATCCATTCCTGCTGGCACGACACCAGGGGAAAAAACCAGCATTTTGTGGGGAGCAGTCCTGACTCTGTATTTCGAGGCCTTTTAGGAATACCATGTCCAGCTGTCTGTGCTTGAGAGTCCTTCAGCATCACATCAGACTCTGCTTACAGATCACACCTTACAGCCAAAACCCCTTTCATCCTCCACTCAGTGCTGTCATGGGGTTATCTTGGGTCTCCCGCTGTGGGTACGAGCATCGTAAGCTATTCTCAGCTTCACTGCCCTGGGTGCTCTGGGGGCATTCCTTCCACAAAGGTTGGAGCATTTTGGGCTTATCATCACTGCCCAGCACCCCGTGGTTGAAGCAAACAGAAATGAGAATCAAGGAAAAGTGCCAAAACACAGTTAATCTTTAACCAGCACCAGGAAGATACGGTCTCACTTGTCCTTACTCAGCGTTCCCCTCTCGATGGCTTTTACCAGTTTAAACCCACGTTTCAAGGCTGCCAAGGCCTACACAAAGCAACCTTGTTTGTTTTATCTGTAATCTCCCCCCTAGCCCTCCAGTGCCCAGCTGCTTCTCTGCCCCTGATTGCAAGAACCCCCTTCTTGCTGTGGGCGCTTTTGTCAGGTGACCTGTGGGGCTGACACCAACCACAACCCACAGCAAGAAGCACGTCCCAGCTCCCACGCTGGCTCATTCACAGGGCTTTGCTTACTCATCCCGACTTATCACTCTATTTTTTGGTTGACAGGGCTGGCTGAAAGCCCCCCCCCTCCCCTGCACTCTGCCTATGCCAGCCCCCATTTGTGGGACAGCTGGCGGTGGAAAGGATAATCGACAGTGTTGCCCTCAAACTGAGAATTCACTCCCCCAGCTCCCAGAGTCACATGGCTTCAAAAAAGTCAGATTTTGTATCTAAAAGCTCAAAAAAAAAAAAAAAAAAGCAAGACCTATTTAGACTGTCTACAACCCACATATGACTAATTTAGACGGGGAGAAATAAACCCTAACTCTTCCTAGATCTAAAAAGAAACAACCCATCTGCCAACATCAGCTATTAAAAGCATCCTGAAATATAACCCGTTTCCATCGGTTTGGGGACGGAGTTGTCAGAGCTGGACCACGACGCGGCACTTTTGCCGTCTCAGGAGCTCCCTCCAGCGTGGCAAGCGGCAGCTCCGGCTCGTCCTGCGCTCCTGGGCACTCACACCCACAGGGGGTTTGGCCTCTGCCCTTCTTGGCCCGGTGGTGTCACAGGTGCAGGAGGCAGAGGAGAGTTCGCCGGAGAGCCCAGGCCCCCCGAGCACCTTGATTTAAGCCCCTCGTTACAGTGGCGAGCCCAGCCCTGGGGCAGAGCCCCCTCCATCTCGTTGATTGATACCCTCTTCATCTGCTGCAGAAAGGATGATTTTTCTTTTTAATCCGTTTTCGCTCTAGCGTGCTCCAGCTTAGCACGAGCTTTGCTGGGGGAAGGGAGGCTTGATTTGATTTGTGCCAGGGCCGGGAACAAAGAGGCTGAAAGCAGCCGCTCTCCCCACTGCTCGAAGCTAGAGAGAGGAAGGGGCTACAACACCAGCCAGCTTTTCCTCCCCCCGCCCCTTTCTTTTCTCAAGGCTTTGCCCAGCTCTGTTTACGCGTGGCACTAATAAGCTTTGGGAGGCAACAGCATCGCTTTAAGCTTTGAATTGCTGCTCGCAGAAAGAAATATTCATCCCGACAGGCTCATTGTCATGGCAACGAGAGATCCCCCTCTTCCAAGGGTGCCGCTGCCGAGAGGCGATGCGCGACTGGCTCATCCCGAGGGATTTAGCCCTGCTGAGGGCAGGTATGCTGGCAGCCTGCAGTGGGAGATGGATGGAAGCAACAGGAGAGGCACGTTCCCTAAGGAGCATCTCTAAGGCATGACATCTCCATCATACCACAGATCCAAAGGGAAGATGGGGACAAGTGAAGTTTTGCTGGCTCTGGCACGAGCATGTAGCAAAAGGAGGATGATGGAAGTAGGACCCTTGGATAATCTTAGGTAACTTCAAAGACTGATGATGTTCTCCTCTGAATTACACTTTCACCTAGCCCACGCTGCCCAGGCACAGCGGTGCTGCATCACTCACACTCTGGCACGGGGTAAACCCTGTGCTGGGAGGTCTCAGCAGCACCATAAAATCAGCACATTTTCTCTTCCATCAACGGTGGGGAACTGAGGCAGGGCCAGTTTGGTTATTTGGCTTGCACAGAAAGCTCTGGAGCCCTGAGGGGGTTACAGGCCGCAAGGGCACACGTTTACAAAGGCAAACTCTCAGAGAGCTCAAAATTTCCACTGACAGGGTGTTTTGTTTGCTCGGACATTTTTTTCCCCTGCTGTGATGGCAATAAGCAAGCAAACATGACTATCACCTTCTACACCAAGTGCTTCTTCCCTCTGTCGCATGCCAAGGCATTAATCAGAGCAACCTGGACCTCAATAGTCACGAGATGGGAGTGTGAAAAGCATTGCAGAGTTTGAGCACTGTGGCTCCCACCACAAAGGCCACCTGCTGCTCCCAGGCAGTGCCCCCTGAACTGACTCTTCTAAGGATGCTGGTGGTGCTACTTTTGGCACCTCAGTGCTTGGAGGACTTGTCTCTCCAGAACACTGTGACAAGGGCACAGTTTTACAGATTGTCAGTGACATGTAGGTGTCCTTGAAGAAAATAATCATACAGAGAATGCACAGAAAGCAGTCCTTGCCCTTGGGAGCTTTCAGCTCAAAATCCGGGTGCTTTTACTGAGGAAGCCCAAGAAGGACCCAGAATAACTTGGGAGCGAATGCTACAGCAATGTTCTGCCTGGAAAGCACGCAAATACCCCTGGCAATACCAAACATTAAATGGAATCAGTCACAATTTAAAAGTCTACCATGTCTGGCTCTAAATTAGCTCTATGGAGAACACCAAATGAGAGCACTTTACTTCTCCCATCCAGTTTTCTTGGCAATGACAGTCAGCTTTTCCTGGCCACAAGCTTTCAGCTGGAGCAGGAACATACATCCCCAGCACTGCCTAAGCCCAGCTGTTGGCAGGTAAGAGCCAAGGTGACAAATGCTGAATCACTTAGAGAAGTCATCATTTCTCATAGGCGCTGCGTTGATTTTGGATGGCAGAAGCTCACCCGACCCAATATAGACCCAGAAGGTCCTTTTCTTTTGGAAAATCCCTCAAAATTAACATGTGCTTTTCTTTAGCAGGCAGGCTGCTGTTGTCTGCTGTTTCTCGTGAAGATCCTTGCAATGCCACTTCTATGCCAATAGTGGGAAAGCAAGAGCCACGTGTTCTGCTCTTGGCTTTTTTTCTGTCACAACATGTATCATCAAAGGAGTGCCGAAATGCTGCCCATTTCACACAGAATTACTGCCTGTAGTGAGATTTCATGAATTGCAAAGGAGAGCAGGACTTGGCCAGCACAGTGGAAGCAATAGATGGCGTCTACAATTAAAAATTGTGTGTCCATCGATTTACCCACAGTATTTCAAAATAACTAGGCTGGCACAATACATCTTAGTCTCTGTGAGTTTAATATTCCAGAAATCATTTAAAGTCTTTCTGGTTTTACCTGCTTTGTGAAATGCTGTACTTTTCCTGTGATTCAGTGCTAATGCAAAGGCAATTTAGTGAAATCCAGTAAGGCATGCATTGCATGCTAAAGTACTTTTTTTTTCTCCCCTGGTTTCCCAGGTGAACAATTTTCAGTTTTGGACCAGTTCTTTTTTTCAAATGGCTCCTCAGCTTTACGGTCCTGGAGAATTTTTATTCATCCTTTGAAAAGGCCTTAAGGTGCCATAAGCAAGAAGGAAAGAAGCTTTCAGGAAGACTGAAGAGAAATTTTCAAGAATGCTCGAAGCACCCCAGAAAGTCAACATCAATTTCCTTAGTCTCCATTCCAAGGCTATTAACTACAGTGCCACTGTGAATGGTTAACCTTTACTGAATGCATCTGATTCCTGCCTTTATAAAACCAGCCTTTAGGAATCCTGCACCAAGGAGAAAAAAATAAAGGGGCATCTCATAAGCCTTGCTGAAGTACAAGGAACTTGCAGCAGATACAGTGTCTTCTTACTTTGCTCGTTTAGCTTTGAATGAACAAGTCAATCTAGAGTTGGAAAAATGAAACATTTCTTTCCAATAAATTAAATGACAGTCAAGGCAGAGAGCTGCTGGTTATAAAACAGGAAGAACATGGAGACCATAAACCAGTTCAATTTGCAGGCTTCAGGTAGCATTACCTTTACTCGATAACACAGCACTGAATATAAAACATGTTCTGATAAACCTGTTTTTTATGCATTCAACACACTTAATATTATTTCATTCAGCTAAAGTGCACTTCTTTGCATGTGTAATTGCATTCTTGTTTCTACCCAAGAGCTATTTGACTCAAGTTGCCAGGAAAACAAAGTAAAAACAGAACACATAACCCATAGAAATCCTAGAGTTAGAGCATCAGGCACTGAAAAGCCAACATGAATACATACATACTCAGCTCAAATTGCTTATGTGTATGTAAGCTACTCTAATATTTGGTGGAGAGACCACATTTAATTACAGATGGACACATTTGGAAGGTTAGCAAATGAAAACCAGATTTTTCATTATATGAATGGCAAAGTCAGCCAAAGGATCTTGGTTTAATTTCACCCACAACTGAGTAACACCCCTCCCCACACACACATCCATGCTGCCCCGTGAAGTCCAGTTGCTTACAAATCCATGGATGAAACAGCCTCTTGCATCCAGGTCATTTTGCAAAGCTCACCGAGGCTGCTGGAGAGCTATGTTCAGAACTGAACCAACTCTTACCCAGTGGAATGTGTCCGCTGGTTACACCCAGGGCAAGGGGCTGGCAAATGCAGCATAGCGATTTTGCCTGGTTTTCAGGCATACACATTTCCAATAAATTTTGGATCATGCCTAAGCAATCTTTAGGGAACATAAGGAGCACCAGAAGAGCCAAGAGAGCCTGGTCACTCCCATGGCTCTGCTCACACTTACACATTAGTAAGAGTGGCCTTAGCAAGAGTCCACTGTAATGGCTCCTCTGTGGGTGACTGTAATTATCTGCTGCCACTGGGGCTCAGCTCAGCACCAGCTGAGGTAAATAGGAAAGGCACCAGTTAATAGCTCAGTACTGATTAAAACAAGCACTTTGAGGTGCATGTCCAGGAGACAATCAAGAGTTAACTGGGGACAGCATCTAAATTCAGTTTACCTGTCACATGTTGACTGAGGCCAAGGAGGACTGAGATATTCCCATAGCACCAAGTCAGCTGGATTACCTCAAAACCCCTTTGCTGAGGCATGAGGTGGCTGGTGCTTTCTCTGAAATTCTTGATGGGCAAGGTCTACTATCTTTTGATATCAAGAGGAGCCTACCCACTGAGGTTTACATCCTTTGAATTAAGCACTGTGTACTCAGATTTTCCATTTAGGGCAACTAAGGGCTTGGTTATTCTGTGCTCATTAACACCGTTGGGATCTGGGCATCCACATTGTTTGGGTAGCTTTAGAAACAACAGCCATAAAGCACAATATACTCATGTATAGCATACGTGTCCCTTTCTTTGCTGGGATGCAGCAGAAGCTATTTCTAATTACAAAAAAGAATAGTTTTTGGTGAAAACAGCCTGCATCCCAAAGCAATGATGAGACAGTGGAATTTATTCCATCACACAGACCTGTTGATTAAAACCATCATTCATATCACTGAAAAATGAACAGCCATGGAGAAAAACTACCCTGGAGCCTGCTTTTTCATTCTGTAGTAATCATTTCACACAACATAATTACCCTGAGAAGTCGCTGATGACAAGGCTAAAACACAAAAATATTCACAAGTATCTCATGAACGAATTATTGATGTGCTTGCTAAATTTTCAGCATATACAGAGATTGGGAGAGGTCTTTGCTTGTCTACATTAACATTTGCATTTGCTGTTCATAAGAAAATATGAGCTTGATGATGTTAATTGCAGCTCTTTCATCTTTCTGCTTCAAGCTGTATTATAACTGACCCAGCTTGAATATGCAGTGCTGAAGGGATCCAGAACCAGAGGGATACATCCCGCCTGCAGTCTGATGTGATGTTCCGCAGCATGCCCTCCAGTTTGAGCTTCAAGGCAGCTAAGATACCACTGCCCAAGCTCTCCTGTCTAAGGGCACAGCTGGCTTAGCTCCAGTAATGTGGGAAGGAAAAGGACATGAGGAACTATTTTATTATTGTCCTCCTGTGAATGGCACACTTTTATGCTAAGAGCAGAGCCTGTGTTATACTCCAGGGGCACAGACAATGCCCACATACACCGTACCACAGCCACTGGCAGCAGCCAAGGTCTGAATCCCGAAGCACAGAGGCAGCTTCTGTGGTTACAGTTATCAGCAGAATATTGTGGCACAACATCACGAACTGCCTGAACAGGCAGGGAAGGTTTGCTGTGAAGGAAAGTCATGTAACAGAGAGGAGTCAAGCTACTCATTTTGGGCCCAGTGTAATGACAGACATTCTGAGATGCTCAGGTCAGTCTCCCTTGGGCATAAGGCAGGGAAGTCAAAACCTGATGCTCTGCAGCTCAGTGATGCTGAGCCTTGCGAACCAGATGGAAGGAGCCTTCTGTGCCTGCCTCTCCTGACAGAGTGGCGCTGCACCTTCCCAGACCGTAATGTGAACTCCAGACACAACTCAGGAGGAGGAATGGAGAATAGAAAAGGCTGATGAGAGCTGCAGCCGTGAAAGACAGACAGAGACGGCTCCAGCAGTGCTTTGGTTGGGAACAGACCCACCAAGCAGTGAAGGATGGGGGTATCACTGTGATTAAAAGCCTCTCCTCGTGTTCTCCTTTACACTTCACCCTTCCCTCAGATAGATACCAGCGACAGGGGAAGGCAGATAAAGAGGCCTTATTTGTGACAACAGCTCCTGAAAGCCTGGCTTTGCAGGAGCTCAGGAGATGCACTCCAGGCTTTCAGGAGTGGGATTTGTGCTCCCTATAAGGAGGAGGCAGTGGAGCGATACGTTTGCAGACAGGAAGTATAAAAACAAACTGAAAATACACAAGCGTTTGTAACTTATCTGAGCCTACGAGCTGTATCTCGCAGATCCAGGAAGGCAGCTTTGGCTGAATCCCTCTGGAGGCACCAAAGCCTGACTGGGAGCTGGGCCAGAAAAACCAGCACTTGGGAAAACACTGCTGAAAGATCACAATTCATCCATACAGCAGCAATTAGGATTTTCCAAGTGAAATCATTAAGTCCAGGCAAGTGTATATGGAAAACACACGGGGCTCCGGTGCCTTCTGGAGGAGAAGGATGTTAACAGGCTGCAGTGATGCCAGTGGAGGGCTACCAGGTTGGCTGGGATACTAAGAAAGGGGGTTTAAACTACAACCAAACCCCCACAAATATCATCTTCACCAAACCCTGACGTGGTGCTGCCCCTTTGGTGCTTGCCTGGGACGCTTGGGGAGGAGAGGCCAGAAATGAAGGTACTTGACGTAAAACGCTGGATCACTGAAGGTGAAAATGACCCCTAACACATGTGGTTGGCGTTATTGAAAAGGTATTTTGTATCGGAGAATCCTCTACAACAGCTTATCCA
Organism: Pseudotriccus pelzelni; assembly: GCA_035584735.1. NCBI lineage: Eukaryota > Metazoa > Chordata > Aves > Passeriformes > Tyrannidae > Pseudotriccus > Pseudotriccus pelzelni. Next base: position 669,757 of record JAWMRA010000113.1, on the reverse strand, counting down.
AAGCAGAGTGTTTATCTTACCTGCTCAGTTCCCTGCAGGGCGCTTCCTTTGTTTTTCTGCACAGACAAATCTCTAACAGAGATCACTAAATACTCCTGATCTGTACTGGTAATATAACTAGAGAATGTGTTGACAGGCAGAAGCAATTTAATTGCAGTCAGGTTTCATTTTTAAATCCTCAGCCCCTGACCTTCAGGAAAAGTCTGACTGTTGGGGGTACAGATGGCACATCTGTCATCGTGCTGGGGAAGAAAATGGGAAGCCAAAAACCAGGGCCTGTCCATTTTGAAACTCAGCGGTTCATGTTTTTGCTCTTCATTTAATAAGCTTCTGATTAAAGAGGATTTTCAGGGTTTCCCAAATACAGTTTCTTCTCTGGCTTAAGTCAATTTGGTATCTGTACACTCAAGAAAAGCCCATGTGTTTAAGTCAGAAAATCTTCATTAATATTAATGCTGAACAGGAAAGGAATTTGGGAGTTGGGAGTTTGGCAGTTCCAAGAAATGTATTCAGAGGTGTGTTTAACCCAAGACATAACCCATTTTTGTCATCACCCAGCAGTTTCAAAGGACAAAAAGGAGTGATGCTGCTGGATTTTTTCCAGCATGGGAAGGATGCAGCAAATGTTGGGACCTGACTGATTATGCTGGGGCTCCTCTACCCTAATTGTCACTCCGACAGAGTTCCCTGGTGGCCTCCATCAAGTCATTTCTCCTGTCTGACCTAATTTTCTCAGCTGCAGAAGGGGGATAATACTGACTCATATAGGATTTAGGATGGGAAAAGGATTTATTTTATCTTATAAAACACGACTTAGCGATGTGAGGAGTTAAAGGCTCAGTGTGGCAGCAGCAGAGAAACAAGGGATCTCTCGCATTAGGAGCTTGATGTTTAATCAGCTGGGCTGACACAGGGAGGCAAAGCAGCACTGGCATTTCTAAATGGGGAAGAGTTGTTCTGGTGAATTATTATGTACCTTTTCTATACTTTATCTATACATGTAATTTTATTTTTCATTTAATCCAACTAAAGGCCCATGGAATAAGACCCTGTTAAACGAACAAATCATAGGGTGAATTTTGTACTTTTTTTTTTTCCCCTTATAAAAAGACCCATTTTGTTCCACGCTCTAAACTGGCAATTGCTGACAGGGTTACATAAAACTTTGAAAATGTTTATGGCGGGGACTTATTTGACTGCTTAGGTTTCCCAAGCAAGATAGATGTGCCAGGTACATCAGGTCATCTTAAAAATGTGGAAAAAGTCTTTCCTGTAGCATTTCTGCTGCTCTCAGGACCTGTGCTGAGTTTCCTGGTTTTCTAGAGAGAATCATTAATGTTGTCCTGTCAAGTGAAAGTCGATAAATCACCACTGGGGGTCTCTGTTCTTCGGAGTTTCCAGGTTTTAATGCCAACTCAATGCCCTGAGACTGATTCGAGGTTCTTCAACAGGAAGGAGCCCTGTGAGCCTCCATGAAGCACAGAAGGGCTACAGATAATACTTGTGCTGACCACACAAAGGGAGATCCTGACCAAAAATCCAGCTTACAAACAGCACTGGAAAATGTATTTTCCAACACTATTTAATTTTCCCAACTAGTCCCTCACTGGATTATTACCAGTAATCAAAAATGAGCTCTTTCACTGACACACAGGGAATACTTGATAGCCATGAACATGATCCTTACAGAATCACAGAATGTTTGAGGTTGTAAAGGACCTCATGAGATTATTAAATCCAACTTGCCTGGTCAAGCATGGTCAGCCACAGCAGTGCTGAGGCAGTAAGAAAGGCCAGAGCTACAGCTGGGTTTTCAGAAGGCCAAGAACCAAGAGAAACTGTTTCTTCAAGCAATAATGTTTCAGGAACAGCTGACCTTTTCAAAGGATTTGAAATGCAGTTCTGAAAAACATTTAAGGAAAGGCACTGATGCACAAGATCTACCATTAGAACATTACTGCAGTTCCTCAATGGCTACAAAACCCACTGCCAAAAATCGGAGAGAAGACAAAAGATTTCTATTTGTGACAATCTATTAGTTAAGTTAATTAACAGAGGACTCCATTTTAACTTAAGGGTCTGAAACTGTTTATGAAGGTTTCAAAAATTTTTACAGATCATATCTTTTTTTTTTTAAACTTAAGAAATTACATGCACTGAAGACACAATAGAATATTTTAACTGAAAAGGTCAGTGCTTACACGTTAACAAATTATTAATTTAAAATTGTCTGTGGGATAGAAGTTTGACCCTGTGGTATGTGTGTCCTGTAATTATGTGCTCACACACTGGTTTTCAGACACTGAGGGCTGTGCACCGTGAAACTTCTCTTGGTGTGACATGGACACACCACGCATAGATTGTGCACTTCTCATTATTAGCTTCTTTTTCACTTTCTCCTCTTTGCTCCTGCTCCACTCAATTAGCAGGCTGTGACTGAACAATATTTAACAGTGAGCAAGAAGCCTCAAGTTAAGAAAAAATTGCCTTTAGAAAAGAAAAATGGGAAGAGAACTAGAGCATCTAATGAGAGAGATGCATAAATAGGTCAGTATTTTATTGAATCACAAAGGAACATCCAGGACACTGGTATTTTCTTCTTTAGATTCACGACCAGGATAGCAAAGTGGTGTGTTGGAGATCTAAAGGTACAAGGCTAGGATATGAGCAATTCACACTGCAGTTTGTAGGCCTAACCTGGACATAACCAGGAAGCCACTCAGACAGTGGAAAAATACTGAAGCATAATGTAATCAGGCTTTGGGGCTGAACAGAGAGAAATCAAGGCCAAGGTTTAAGAGGAGTTTTAGGAGAAAACAATGTTCTCATAACTCATGGTTACCTGTGTTAATCCAATAGAAAGCGTGTTAGTAATACATGCTTAGCTCATGGTCTCTTACCTGTAACCAATAATACCAGAGTTATCACGCGCCTGGGATAGTGAAAGTGTATAAGGGAACGGTTAACATAAATAAAGTTGAACACTGCTGAATTACATTAATTCATATGCAAGTCGTTTCTGAAGCTCCTCCATCAACAGCGGTGTCAAACATCAGAGGACATTTGGATGCCTCCAGTAATAAGCAACTGGGACCTTTTTGAGGAGTCAGGTAGGACTAAGCTGCCAGATAATCAGTGAAAGAACTGTTTTACTACCATCAAATACTGCTACTGGTACCGAACTGAAAATTAAAAAAGCATTAGCTAGCCAGTGTTTTCATTTCACTTTAGCAAGCCTGAAGGATAAGGTAAAAATCAGATCAGAGCATCCCAAGAGAGACACGATTTGTTACTCAGTGTACGGGTTCTCCAGACTTACTGAGCTGGGATCAAACCAGCACTGTGACTTTTCTAGCAATAAACATTTTCAAGAAAGGAGCTGGGGAAAAAAAAAAAAAAAAGGCAACTTTTATTCTCCCCCATCTCATTCTTTCAATTCTTTCTCTTTTCAAGTCTAATTTTTCCTCTTTTCATGTTGCTCCTGAAAAAGGAAGAAAGAAGGAAAAGCAAACACAAAGGGAAGAAAGCAAAAATTAAACTCTATTCCTGCACTTGGGAACAAAATAACACTCTGGCTTTAAACGACAATTTTCATTCAGTGAGGAACAGAATTCAATTTTAATCTGGTGAGGACTGAATTTCCTGGTTGTCTTTCTTGCAGGTATAATACTCTGCAGTAAGGATTTCAATCAAACAGGAGGGGGAAAAGAGAAGCAGCTATTTTGTGAGAGCTCTCACAGGCTGCTGGAGAGCCTGCAAAAAGCTGCTCCCCACCAAAGGGCTTCTGATGGCTCTCACTGCACTTCCCTTTGAGCTCTTGTATCTCCACAACTCTCCTGAGTGCAGCCCAAAGCACAAAAAAAGTAAATTTGTGCCTTCACTTCCACAGCAGAATAAACCCAGAACGTAGGGAAGCCATTGTAAAGCTAACACGAAATTTAACATTATTGAAATCACTTAATTCATAAAATTAAAAGGTATACTTTCTACTTGGGTATTTCCTTTTCAAAGGGAAAAATATAGCCAAGCCCAGCATGGCTTGGCCAACACCCACAGCTGGCAGCAGAGTAAACCTGCAAACCCAGAAACAACATCCTGAATTAGGAGGGGGATTGACCCCTCAGCCTGTGCCTTCCAGCTCCATCTTCCCTTGCCTGGAGATGCATCATTCTGCCCTCAGTAACGCAGGCTGAAAAAGGAAGGTCAAATGACAGTGCACTGGCCTGAAACCTCAGCAGGTGCCTCAGAGCCCCGTGGTGCCCCTGTAAAGCTTCCAACTCTCCTGGAGATCCAACTTCAAGGATGCAGTTTCTAGGAAAAATATAATTTTTTACTGCTCATTCAGTAGCATTAGGAACACCAGGGTGGTATTGATCAGGAAATAATCAGAGCTTTAGGATCTGCTTGAAAGAGGTTTAAGATAAATCTCTAATTATACAGAATTTAACTGCACTCACAAGATTTTAAAAAATATAGTGCCTCCCTGTCAGAGACACTTTGAACCACGTGATCGAATCAAGCTGTCACTGATAGACACTGAACCTCCAACAGAGGTGTTGCCTGAATTCACCTGACCCAAAGATGCACCCTTTGGTTGACTTTCTGCCCCTTCTAATGCACCAATTTGTGGAGGGAGAAATCACACTGCTGAAAACAACCAGGCATCTTTGAGAGGCACAGCAAACTCCAGGGAATGACTCAATAACCCAGCTCAAAAGGCAGATATATTCAGTTAATCCTACTGCTTAACACAAGAGACAGCAAACCCTGTGCAGAAGCAGAGCATTAATCAGTAACTTCTTCAACAGGTTTGAAGAGAACAGTCTACTGAGTAAAATGATGCCACAGCCCAGGGGTTAATGGCAGCTAGGAAAGGATTCAGTGGATACCATGGGAGGAGTCAGCCTGGTAATTGTAGTGCAAAACCCCAGCTGGGTGACAGCCAGCAGCGGAGCCAGTGGACATGTCACTGCTCCCCCACAGGTCACCTACTGGTAAAATATCTCTATGCTTATGAATATGGTAAGATAAAACCCAGGGCAAGCCTCAGGTCTTGACTGTTCCCAGATATTAGAGTAGTGGAAAGAGAGAGAAAAAATAAAGATCACTACTTTGGAAGTGTTTTCTTGACTTGCACCAGCACATCTCATCTTAATATTTACTTGTCGACTAAGAACCACTGAAGAGAGAAATCATTCCTTGGGGTGAAAAAAAAATTACAAAGAAAATAATTTTAGAGTGGTTCTGGGTAGCTGGTGGTTCACTTCCTTCAAACCAGAGGGTTTCTGGGGAAGAGCAGAAGGGTCAGCTAAAAAGCTCCCCTATGTGAAGAGCTGTGGTGGGGGAGGCAGCCAGCCAGCAGCCGCTGTAGGCTCCAGCGGGGTGACGCGGGGCTGCGGGTCCCCCAGAATGATGGGGGAAATTCATCTTGGGCTGAGAGTACCCCCAAACGCGCGGGGGGAATCACCCAGTGCTGCGGCTCACCCCAAAAGACCGGGGAGCTCTGCCAGCCCCTGCTGCTGCAGCCTCGCGGGCAGCCGAGAGGTGGAGCCACTTATTCATTATAAATGGTGTTGACTAGAAAAAGGGAAGATTTTTAATTTTTTTAAAGTATTATTATTATTATTTTTAATCTAAAGCCAAAGTACTCCAACAACAATTTTTTTTGGCCTAGAAAAATGACTCCACAGCTGAGGTGAAACCTAGACAGTCCCTGCACCCAACGCAGAAATGCACTCCCCCAACTCCAGCAGCCTAGAAATGCAATGAGGAAATTCAGGAACAGGCCCCACGAGAGGCAAAGTGAAAACACCGGCGGGCTGGCGAGGGATGATCGGAGCCTGTGTCTCCAGCTCTCCCACTCCTGCCTTTTGGGCTGACCTTTAAGCTCCAGAGTTTAGAGGAGCACAGAAGCTTTACACACTCAGACAGCAGATGTAGCAAGCAAGGGGTGCAAACTCACCTCTGGCAGAGGCAATGTTTTTAATTTTAATTTTCTGGCAGCAGAAAGGACCATGAACTTTTCCTGGCCCAGACCATAAGGCTCAGGCTGCCAATTCAAAGTCTGGCAGGTAACACCTTACAAAGTTGCCATGTCCTGCCCCAGTCTTCTGGCATGAATGGCTTTAGGATTTTTAAAAACACTTGGTGAGTAGGATAAGATGCCCAACACACAGAGCCCTGCTGTCTTTCGCTGCTCAGGAATCACGAAAAGGCAAACTGAATGTCTACATCTCTCTGTCCACTCCAAACAAAGCTCTGTGTGTTTGTACACATACCATGTGGGGTGTGCAGCTGCTTTTGGGGTGCAGCTGCCAGCAACTCTATCCCAAAAGTGCCTGGAGCTGGATTGCTGTGATAGCACAGTGCTATTGATCCACGAGATGGGATTTACACATTCACATGGAGGATGAACAAGAAGGACCAGTAAAACGTGTGGGTTGTGCTGACAGCCATCCCCCCACTGCCACTACCTTTCAAACAAACACAACACCCACCTGCAACACAACACACACCTTCTCAGGGGGACCCTTTACAGTGATCCACATTAAAAATAATAATAAAAAAAGACACCATTTAAAGAGCTCTGATGCTACTGATGATGATCACTGACAGTGATCAGCAGCACTTCCACCCTGACCAAGAAGAGAAAGGTCTTGCTTCCAACCTCAGGGAGAAATCAGTAGGAGAGCTGGCAGCTTACACATGAGCTTCCCTTCTGACCCACTGCTGGAGGCAGGCCAAGTCCTGATACTGCAGTGTTCACTTTTGCTGGTCTCATTCCCAAGCCTACCAGGCTCTTCCCAATCCTGCAGAGGCTCTGTCTGCTCGTGTGCTGCAGTCAGGGATAACTACACTCCATGTCACGGCACTGCTCTGCCTGCCGGAGAAATAGCAGAACCCTCCCCAAAATCTCTGTCCTCAATCAGAAAAGCTCTTTCTCCAGCCCCCAGCTCATTCCCTGCCTGTGATGTGACTGAACTCCCCTTGGACTGGTGCAGTCCCTCCAGGGAGCACAGTGCTCCCAGGGTGGGTTTCACAGCACAGCAAGAGCTGGTTGCACGGGGCAGGGTCCTGTGCCCACTTGGGTTCTTGCCCAGACTCCCTGAAACTGTGTTACAGCAGTGGGAGAGTGGCAACTTTAAGAGTCTCAGGGCGCCAAGCAGATACAGGGATTATTTCTACTTGGTGGCTTCCCAATGCCGCGCTCCTTGGAGAAATCCCTTAAAGTTGGCTGCTTCCAAATAACCTGTACACATCACTGGCCCCAAAGACGATACATGAGGAAATGCCCTTACAAAACAAATCCTTGCATTTCAGCCCAGCAGAGCTTCCAACTGCACAGCAAAGCCAAGACAAACACGGCACTGCTGTCGCCTGAAAACGTACGTGGCTTGAAAATCCCCATTGTTGCTCTGTCCCAGAAAATGATTCATCCTCCCCACGGAGGATTTGTGACTTGCCTCCACACATTTCGCAAGGCTGCCTGTCTTTATAACAGCGTGGCTGCACAGGGTGACTCCTGGCAGATTTGTCAGCTGGCTCGAGAGCGAGGAGGCAGCACAAGGAGGCAGCAGCTCATCCTTCCAACAATGATTTTCCTCCTGCAGCATTTCTTCCTGCTGGCCATAGACTTCGTGCTCGCCATGACCCTTTCCTGCCTCTTCTACGCCATCGCCTGCATTTCCATCGCCTTCCTGACCTGCTTCATTATCATCTTCTCGTTCGGCACCGTGGAGAGGAATATCGATGTGAAAGGGAGAGCGGTCGTAGTCCTGGTGTCCAATAGTTCCATTGGGAGGATGTTTGCAAGGAACCTGGATGAAGCAGGTTTCAAGGTGTCTGCTGCACGCTGGCCTGCCCGAGAGAAGGGGACAGCTACAGAGGAGTGCTCCTCAAACACGGAAGTGGCCCAGCTCCACATGACTGAAGACGAGTACCAGAAGACAGTGAAAACCTTTGTAGAAAGCCACTTATCCCTGAAAGGTAACTTTTACAGAAAACTTGTGGATTGTGCCTACAGTAGAAGTTAAAATGCACAAAATTGTGAGATCGTTGTAGCTCAGCAAATGAGGGAGGCAAGAATGCTTTGGAAAATGGTTATGACACTCTAACTGCATCACAGCTTGTTGTGCAAAACAAAATTTTGCTTTTTCCAGGGGAAAGAGCCTGCTTTTGTGGCTGTGAAAGGCCCCAGTAGACCCCAGTCCCTGGAGGAAGGCAAGATAGGCCAAGGAACGAGGGGGAGAAGGTCCTACCAAGGCACAGAGGGCTGGACTCACTTGGGGAAGAAAACAGAGGGATGAACAAGGGGGAGGAAAGACCCAGACAAGGACCTGAGATGAAGGAAAGTGTCTGATTTTAAAGCTCTTCTGGATTCAAAATCCTGAATTCCTTCTCAACTTCTTGGCTACTGTGGGATTCATAAGCAAGAGTCAGGTCAGAACTTTGGCTGGCAGGCTGGGACAGTCTCTTTGAACTACACTGCCATCATTTCTGTGGGGATATGGGACTGAAAGCAGCCTGCAGAGCTCACATGGGACAGCACAGGACAAGAGTCCTGCTGAGGGAATGGCTGTGGGCACTTCTGCCAGGGAATTTCCCCAGTTCTTTCTCGATATGACATGAAGGGTGTCAATGGACAGGCTGGCTTATGCCCCTGCTGAGTTACCTATGCTATCCAGGAGCCTCTCTCCCCACAGCCATAATTTTACACCTCTTGGGAGTGACAGAAAATTCAGCCTCAACCCTCAGGGCTGTAACTTCATTGCCCTCAGGGCTATGGGGTTACAAGAGAAGAGGCCAACCCCTTTCTTCCACCTACCTAAGGGACCTGTGAGCAGCAAAACTCTGTTCCTCCATACTGCCTCCTTCCTTCTCCATCCCTCACCTCCTTGTTTTTCTCTCTGTGGTACCTCCAAGGCTCCCTTTGAGCTCTCCCCAGGGCAGCCTCTCTGCTTGTTCACAGAGCTGGGATCTCTGACAGCATCTACATGACAAGCAAGACCCTTTCACTGCTGCCCAGCACTGAAAGTTTTCTTTGTGCTCCCGGGCCCTGCAGAGGAAGGACATTTTGGAAGTCAGAGCACGCACCACAAAGCCTCTCCTACTGCAGACCCCCTTTGGAGAGACGGTAGGGAGCCCCAGCCAACACCTGCTGCTGGCTGCAGCTATTCAGGACCCAGTGGCACAGATTCTCTCACGTTGCTTTTCTCTTCAGAAGCTTCCAGAAGACCTGCAGTGCCTGTGATCAAATCCTGTGCAACTCTGCGTAGCCCAGGATACATCTCCCCATCACAGGCAGCCTGCAGGCTCCAGGAGCAGGTTCCTGCACACCAGTAGCAGGTTTCAGAGTCAATGCTCAGCTGCCTGAACAAGCATTTAGGCTAATTTACCCTAGTAAACTTATTCTGGTAAAACTTGCCTGCGTGGACAAGGCCTAAAAAGTTCCCCAAGCTTAGAGGTATCAGCATAATCTTGCTTTGGAAATGAACAACAGACTTTCTTAACCAGTAATGATCCATAGGAGCCGGTGATTTCTGTGCTGTTCTAATTAAATGAGAATCTGGCCCAGCAATCTGTCTTTCTTTGCTTTTAGAGTAGTTTGGTCCCTGTGCTAGTTAAGGGCTTTTGCAAGACTCATGTTTTCTTGACAGGGGGCTCTATTGTAGGATCTATGAGGTTTTACATTAAGGATCTCCTGCATAATATTCACATCAGAGATGGGGATGTTAAAATGTATTTCCCAAGTGCTGACCCAATTGCATGGCAGATCAAAGCGCTATATCATGAAGGGGGACCAAAAAAAAAAAAAAAAAGAGAGAAAAAGAGAAAAAAGAAAAAGAAAAAAGAAAAAGAAAAAAGAAACCTCAGAGCTTTCTTGGAAATCTTTGTTAATAGTTTTGAGTCAGTGCTGGTATTTATTCTGCAAAATTTACTGTAATATTTTTGGTATGGGTTGGGTGAACACGAACACTCACCACCAGGTGACTGATAACGAAAAAAATTTAAACCAAACCAAAAGCCTACATTGGTACATCCTCACATGCAACATGCAGTTTGGCCAGCAGGATCTGCGCCAGGGCAGGAGAAGAGAGTTTGTGCTGTTGGGATAAGATACAGCAGAACCATTATACAACTTTTAACTCCCTGTAAAAACTTCTCTTATGCAGTTTATGTATATGCAGGTTTTGGTTTCTAAAGAAAGAAACTTCTGTGCTAGTTTTTTAGGGGTTTTTATCACTTGTCCCCATAGGACATTTCTTATATCTTTTCTAGTGTAAATAAAAAGACATTTGTTCAATATAATCAAAGCTTTTGAAATTAATCCTAAATGCCTTTCAAAGTAACATAATGGAGACAGAATCCCCTAGTCATGGTTCCTTTGAGAAATAAAATACTTATGACAGATAAAATAATCTATATTTTATTCTAGTACAGGCCCAGAGACCTAAATTTTCAGGAAGGCCAACACCTTTATTTTGCAGTGACAATACAAATGAATAAGGTGCTATTAAGTCTAAAGAGACTGTAACTCAAAGATACAGAGAAATGCAAGTCAGCCCCCTTCCAAATTCATGATTTGTTTTGTGATAGCTCAGCTTGGGTTATAAAAATCACTTGATTCTTCTGGCTTTTCGCCTTTGGTGCCTTTAGATCACATGTTTAAACTTTCTCTGCAACTAAGAGGTCAAAGGGATAGAGGAAAAAGACGAGAGACAGAGTTTTAATTGCTCACCTCCACTAGCTGAGCTTGTACTGTCAAATGTTGCAAGTGCTCTTGGTATCGTGTCCAAGTACTCAGTGATCGAGCTGCTTGAGAAACTGCTGCGTTGCTTCTTGGGCAGGTTGCCTGGAAATTCTGGCAATTGCCTCATGATTTTCAGGATTGACTGCAGGGAGGGTGGGGTAGGGCAAGGAGGAAAAAAATGTGGAGGTGGGCAAGACCCAGCAGACGGCAACCTGACCTGACTCAGGAGGAGTTCGGACACCCGGAGTGTTGGTCTGACTAAGGGCTGTGGCCTCCATTGTCACAGCACCTCGGGGTTCACCTGGTCACACACACACAAACACAACAGCACAACAGGGCTGAGCAAAACCAGCATTTACTGTGCCAGAGGATCACAGAATTGTTTGGATTGGGAGGGACCTTAAAGACCACCACCCTGCCACTATACCTTCCACTACACCAGGCTGCTCAAAATCCCATCCAGTCTGGTCTTGAACACTTTCAGGGATGGGGCATCCTCTATAAGAGGACATCGCTCTGTAGCATCTCAGGTTTCTGGCCGGAAGAAATCCAGGATCCTCAATGTAGGCAATGCCTCACACAGCCCAGTCTCCCTCTGTTTGTTCAGATCTCTGCTGTGCTGAAGCTGCTTGCAAGAGTCCTGTTGATTTTCGTAGGGTCAGGATTTCATTTCTTGTACCTGAATCTCAGACAAGACATGACAACTGCTGGATTCTTTGGTACTTGCCAGCTTCCCTCTGTCCCTGTCCGTTAAATAGGAAGGACAGTAACTTTCACAAGCAGAGAAATAACTGATGCAAATTAATAATGTGAATTCCTGAATAATGTTAGGTCCCATATCTGAAAGGCTCTTTCTCACTCCACACTTCACGATGGTGTTTCAGGCTAGTAGCAAGTGCATGTTTCTAAACCTTATTCTACAGGCTCCAGAGGACCTCGAGACAGAGCTCCATGTGCAGACAGTTAGGCCAGTGGGAGTCACTGGACTATCACTCTTGGCCATCTGTCCTCATCCCCACAATGCTGCTGGTGAAGCAGCTCTCATAACCTCTCCTTAAGCTAGTCCAGGCAAGATCACCTGATCATTTGATCAATTTAAATAGGCAAATTCAGTTAATCCATCCGATTGCTTTCTCCTGTGCACCATGGGACACTCCTGCAACCTCTCTGAGCGGAGCTGTGAGGGCAGGAACACCAGCCTGCGCAGGTACAGCTAATCCTGGGCAAGGAAGGGTGTCCACAGCCACCGGTGCTTGCTCAAGGCTGTGCACTGAGATGTTGGCAGGACTATACAGAGCACTGAGGTATCCAGGCTTCCAGCAGCCCCCAGGGCTTCTTGGACAGTCTCCACCTCTCCCAAAGGTCAGGCTGCTTTTGTAGCTCTGCTATGCAGTAGGTAGCAGGGGTAGATGCTCTCCTGGTGCTTTCCCTTGCCTTGCACATCTCCTTCAGCATTTGCCAACTTCAGTTTGCCAAACGGTTTAGTCCAGGAAGGCACTCTTGTGACAGACATCCAGAAAGTAAGACCCCACAGTGGGCCTGAAGACATTTGAAGCACTCCGTTGTGTGGAGGACACACTGTAGGAACTCTTTTGCTTCCTAAGGATGTCAATGCAGTCAATCAAATTATTTTATTAGAAACATTAGGTAACACACACTTTTCCATCCTGAGCTTACCTTAAGATAAAGGCAAGGCCATACAGTCATTCCTAAACTCACAGCACAGGGAAAGTTCGTCTCCCTTTTGGAACAGGATAGTTTAGTGCATGGCATGAGTAAGGAAGAGTCACAACGTCCTGCCATTTGCCCTCGCTCCAGAGATAGATTGAGCAGCTGCCATAATCATTGACTGCAATAAACTGCAGAGGAGTAGGAATGAATAAAGCAAACGAAATCATACACTCATGCAATTTTAAAGAGCGCTGCATTATTTAACTTCACTCATCTACAACAACTGCAGGCCACCTTGGATAAATTGGGCCATTTTCCAGGCTGCAAATTACCATGCTTGGAGTTACAAGTCAAATAATTAATTTCTGTAGCTCTGCTTTTGTGCCTTTAATATGGGTTATCCAGAAGTCTTTGAAAACCGGGCTTGTAACTATATTGCCTTCCTGTCTCTTGGGGATTTATCAAAACTAGAGAAGCACTTTGATACAGCAGCACCAGGACTATGAAATGACCCAGACAGAGAAAACAGATCTCATTCTGAAATGATAGGCTGGGAGGAGTTATTTACTTTGAGATGAAGGGGAGCTTCCCATTAAAAGCTTCTTTTCCAAGATAAGAATCTATGCATCATTTATATTCTACCTGCCTTTTTCTTCCTCCAGAAGAAGATATTCATCAGCACCTGTGGACATTTTATGGGAGGCCAATTTTCACTTCCTTGAAGTGTTTTTGTAATTCTCTTGTTTCAACAGACACCTCCTCTGCCAAGAGCCAAGCGCCCCAGACGTGCACATAGAACCTCATGACTAAACAGTTACGCAACCCAGAAAAGCTGCAGCAACACTTCTCCTCCTCCATCCCTGTGCCTCACTCCCTGCCAGTGGGCAGAGCCCATTTGGGTCCAGAACCTCCATCCCCACATGGCATTCCTGCTGACAACACTCTTGCCTGCAGCTGCCAGAACAATCGGAAGGCCGCGCACTTCAGATCCTGTGCGGAGTCCTCAGGACTCTGCATGGTCACGACTCTTACTCCTGGCAGGGATCAGCCTGGTCAGCTGGCCTGACCTGCATTTTATGGGCCACAGAACTTCATCAAGACTTCAGAAGAGCAAAGCAGGCAGCCAGCCATGCGGAAATCCATAGACAGGGAAAGCAGGAGGGTTTGTTGTGAGATCCAGCAGATACCCGTGAGTGCCGCCATGCATACCAGTACTTTGTTTGGCTGCTGGTTGATGGCTAGAGGATTTCTGCCTGCAAACCAAGTAATTGAAAGTGCAAATTGGTCTGCCCTATGTTAAAAACTGGGTTATTTGTTTGCATGCATTCAGAACATGTTGCTGCGCTCCCCCCGATCACCAGCCACGCGTGTGATATTATGGAAAGGGAAGGAGGTGAAAGAGCCGTGTGTTGCCATGGCCTTTTTCAGCTTTCTTCCAAATCTTACGTTTGCAGACATGAAATGGATCATTTCTCCAAAAGAAACTAAACAAAGCCCAGGCAGTTGGATACTTATCTTATACTGGCTCCTAAATTCTGCCAGAAGCCTTCTTTAGCATCCTAAAGCAGTACCCTCTTCACACTGCCCCCGCTCAGCTCAGAGGAATTTTAGTCCCACAGTCTAAGTTTATCTCACAACAACCCCAGACAAGAGTTTGATTTCCAAGCTTCATCAATCATTAAACCACCCAAGACTGAAAGGTATTTTTAGAGATTGCCAGAAAGATATCTATATTTATGACACGTCGTTCTTGAAACAAACAATCAACACATTTTCATGCAATTGCAGGAGTAGGGTTAGAAATGCAAGGAAAAATAAAACCAAAAGTATCTGGGAAGCTACTTATCACTTATGCATGATGCTAAACTCATCTCTGATTCTGTAAGACATTGGAAATAATCACAGATGTAACATTACCTTTACACTAATTTGAAAACATCTCAAACAAGAGCTTAACTTTGCACTAGTTAAGAAACGTCGTCTTTCATTAGCCAGAGCTGGGCAGCTTCTGACCAGACAAACATTTTTGAAAAATGCTAGGATTAAAGCTCTAAGAGTTCTACAGATCTGTTTCTCTTTCAAATAATGCAGTTAGTCAGAAAGTGTGTGCACTTCTGTATTTTTTTACTCCACCTCTTAACTCAGTTGTTGACAGGGGGGCTCAGGGTACAAATGCACATGACCTATAAGATCAGCAGTATGTCCGATTTATTAAAAGAGTTCTGACCTTTTATAGTTTCTCTATACAAGGTCTTGTGACCAGGTGCACATAATTGGTTACAAGCTACTGTCCAGATGTAAACA
>JAWMRA010000113.1:595260-654870 GCA_035584735.1 Pseudotriccus pelzelni | reverse complement strand
ACAGTTTACAGTGTCTATAAAGCTATATTAAAGCAAAGTTTATAAAAACTACAGAACGCAATATAAATTGCTCATATTTTCATCATGTTCCTTCCACACTCAATCCTTCAGAAAAATTTTTCAGAGGTCATTTTTAACAGGGAAAAGGATCCAAGTGAGAGAAAAGATTTCTGCAGCTCTGGTTTCCCATGTGACAGCGTTTGGAGACAGAAACCTGAACAGTTCTAAGACATACGCTTAGAGACTTAATTTGAAATATGTAGTAAGACTGAACATGCACAAAAATTGAATACTTCTATATATGATAGTTAAATACTTCCCTGACACAAATAAATTATCTATGTGATTACAGACCTTCCGAGTAGATAATTTATTTTATATAGTTATTTTCAATAACAAATAGCACTCATATTTCCCTCTGTGAAAGAGTTTGTCATCAGAGAACCATTCCCAGTGGATAATCCAGACATTTACACCTGGATGTCTGACTGGCATGACACCTGATGGCTTCCCCCACAAGCTTTTCCCTGCAAGTCTCAGTGCTGGTATTTAAGTTCCACTCTGCCTTGGCCTCAAGGTGGAAACACAACATTCAGCCCACAGAATTCTATTGAAGCCTTACAGCAGTGCCAAAATATAGCCCCAAAAATTTTTGATTTTTCTAGACCCCACAAATCCCTTCTGGATTTGAACTGCCCTTTTACTCTAAGAGTCCAAGTGCCTGTTCTCTATTACAGCCCTGTTTTCCTCACTCCCGTTTTAAGTGTCATCATTAAATTAACTGAGATATCACCAATATGAAGCTAAAACTGCTTTCAGGTTCCTTGCCTTCCTCTCTTTCCCTGCCACCTTTGGGGTTTCATATATACATATATTAAAAATGCCTTTTTTTCCCTCTTGTTACCCAAGACAGAATCAGGAAAGCTTTTAGTCCTCATCAGAGATTTAAATTTCCATCTTGCTTTAAATTTATGGAGACCGCATTTTCCAGTGAATAAACACGCTGATGGAAAATTCCCAAGCAGTTCCAACAACCATACACACAGCATTGACTAATTTACCAGGTACCAAACTGCAAAGGGAGTGACTGTGTCCTTCTTATCCATCTGTTGAAGAGCAGCAGACTCCAGTTGTTTATATAAGGTCCAGAAAATAAAAATACAGGCAGAAAGATGAGAATAAATTAAAATCTTAAAAAAAAAAAGGTCTACATGAGTCCCTAGGTGTTTGGATGCCAGAACAGAGGTGACAGGAAGAATGCTACCGTCATCCATGTGCTCTCTGCATCTCTCTTCAGACCTCTCCAGCGGATTTTTTATTCATGCCACCAGTTCCAGGGCACGGATCATCCCTGTCTGTGTCACTCATGTGGCCTCACACTGCCTGATGCAGAACGGGTCAATGCACTGACCCTGCACCTAAAATACAGGAGCAGGTGAAAGAGAATGTCGAGTCTTAGCTCTGTTTTCTGAGAAGCAGAGAGGCAAAGCTCTGAGAAGAACAATTTTTGGCCAGAAAAAACAGTCGCCCAGAGCTTTCCTTTGGCTCTTGCTTAGACACTAAGGAGATGTTTTCCTCCATACCTTTTTCTCTCTTCCCAAAGCAAGGCGGGGCACTTCTTTCCTGAAGCAGGAAGTCACTGTGTCCTCAACCAGCAGCCACTCTCTCCCCTCTCTCCCTTGGGTGCATTGTCTGGAGACCATTTGAAGCAGCCACCAGGTTTAAAGAGAATATGGTCCCTAAGTAGAAACTGATTTTTGTAAGTCAGAGCCCTTTATTTTGAAGTTACACAGCAAACAGATAAAAATCCCCTCTCAAAGATTATTCTCTACACCACAGATAGAAAGGCCCCGGTTCTGATTCATTTGCTCTACAGAGTAGAAAACTTTTACACCTGAATTTGCCCCATGTGATATTTGGAAGGAATGGCTTTAAAGAGAACAAGTCTCACTGAGTGATGGTTTCTAATAAACGCCACTTGATTTTTCCTCAAGCGTATTTCTTGGAAAATACTTTACTTGCTCAGCTTCTAAGAAAAGCAATTTGCTGATGTTTGCCTGATTGTAAAATTGATTTGACCTTCTGCAAATAATCTGACATCTCAGCGTGCTGCTGAACCTTTTGAAGTGCATTAGGTTGTTCATACAGCATGGCTTTCTCCTGTTTATTCAGGACAACCTCTTTGTATAACCGACGGAAGCACTTCCAAAGTCTTCATAAAAATAACTTTGAGGAACTGATCAAAGAAAATAAAGATTTGCAATTTCAATGGAATATGTAATTACACATTTCAGTGGACACAAGAAGGAATAATTATCTTTCAACCAGCTCTACTTCTAATGCCATGAGTCTTGCACACTATGGCCCCCTGTGTGTATCACTGCTACTGAGCTCCTTACATCCAGGTTTTTAACTAGAATCAGTTGCAAGTGGCAATATTCCATCTGTACCTGGCATGACTTTGGAGAAACATCGTGATGTAATTCCAGAATGACCTGGATGAGTTAACTTAGCTCATCCCCTGTTCATTTGGTAGGCATGTATGGAGTGATGAAGAAGCCGTCGATCCTCATATGGGAAGAAGGGGCACCAGACATGTGTGGGTTACCTGAGATGAAAACCTCCTGTGAACAGAAGAAAGCTTTCAAGGTTCCACGTAGGAACTTCTTATTGCAGCCAGGTACCACTGCATATATTGCATTTCTCTGACAATGTTTAGATGAGGGAGGAAATGTCTTTATAACGTTGTAGCCAATACAATTTTTTCCCTTAACATTGTTTCCATAATTTCAAAAACAAAGCCCTTGTTCATGGCCACTCCTCACCAGGGTTGGTCATTAAGAGCTTAAGATGTGGGTTTAAAAGTGTATGCTAATATTCTGGAAAACTCCTGCTCTCCCAGACTGGACTTTTAATTAAGACTTCCTGGGTAGGACAGAGACAACATGTGCAGAATCAGCTCTGCAAAACCCCACTGTCCCAGCAATCACTTCAGCTCCCTCTTCCTGATATGGAAAATAAAATCCCACAGCTCTCATCAGCAAAATACAATTCAGTAACTGGCAGCACAGGGCTTTTATCAGAGGGCAGAAGTTCTCCTCCTGGTTTGCTCTTCACCCAAAAGATACTGCTGCCTTAACATTCCCTGGAAGAGCTTTGTTGTCAGGGCTAGCTGTTTGTAGGAAGGAAGACTTCCTGATTAGAAATAACCCTCTAAATAAAGCGTGGCCTTATTTATTTACATGCCATATTCACATATAACTACTTACTTAAGTTATAAATTACAAACCATAACATTTGGTTTAATTGCATGCTGAATCCCTTCTGCAAGACTGTCACCATTTGAAGATGTTGGGGTTTGTAGGAGCCTCCCCACTGGAGGCAGACTCTGGGCCTGGGAAAGGGATGGCTCTGGCTGTAGTGTCCCAGTGCCTCTGGGTTGCTCACTCTGGGAATCAAAAGCCCTAAAGGCTGTGCTGAAGATGCCCTTTTTTCTGGCCCGTTAATGCTCTCTTTTGCTAAGGAGCAGAAGGTTTGAAACAGTATCCCTTTTCCGTTTGCAGTTCTGTGTGTCACAGTTCTCTTTCGCCCTCTGACCTGCGCCCTGAGTTTCCTGAGGAGAAGCCCAAAGCTCCTTGTGCTTCTGCTGAAGCCCAAAAACTGAGAGGTGAGACAGCACAGTCACAGCTTAGTTACCTGACAGAGGAAACCAGCAGCTCTTAGCTCTGCTGGGACAAGGAAGGGTGACCTCCCTGTAGGAAGAGGGTTGGGAAAGAGCCTGGGAACAGATCCCTGCCCCCTCCAGCCCTCTGGCACCTGAAGGACACTGCTTTTCTGCATCAGTCTAGCCCCACGGAGTCCAGCCCAGAGCACAGCAGCAGGTTCAAATTGGCGGCAACACAAGAGCAGCCAGCTCAGTCTCCAGCACTGAGGCAGAGCATGAGCTGCTCTCCAGCATCCCTGGAATTTAAGAGACACAGTAGTTGCTCTTAAAGGGCAAACCCAAAAATATCCTCTGTCTTGTTCATTGCTGGATCATCTCTCCCCAATTCCTGTATTCTCACTGCTGCAGGCTGTGAAGGTTCTTGCATTACATTTACTCCAGCCCATGGCTAGGAAAGCCACTGAAATGGTGTGTTCCCCAACATCTCTGCCTGAGAGCAAGCACCCAGAGCCTGCTGAGATTCACTGATCAGGGCCAGGAAAAAAAACAGAAAACAGTAAAAAGAAAATGAAATAAAAAGCCAGACAGCACATGAGATGATGCCCCAGTGTACCCAGGGTTCATCTGATCTCTCGCTAAAGGGGAGAAGGGTCCTAGCTCTCCATCTAACTCTACCTTCAGGGCTCTGGTTCTCAGTAGCATCTTTGCCCTTCCTGAGTTCTGGATCAGGGCCATCAGGCAGGCTCTGGATGTGAAATATAAAGGTGGATAAATCCTGCTGCCCCCTGCACTGTGTCACCAGTGGCTACTGTAGCAACAGGGATGAGGCAAGAAAAGGGCAGTAGGAACGAACTCAGTTGAAATGAATGAACAGCACTAAAGAGCTAAAACTCTCCTGATGTCTTCCAGCCAGGAAGGAAACATCTGGAGCGCTACATGGTAACACTGTCATGCCATAAGGAAAAAGTGCTACGGGAAGGAGCATAGCTGGGATCAGAAGTGGCAAACTCCTGGCAGCAGAGGATTATGAGTGGTGACTTCAATTGCCAGACAATGACAAACTGTGGATGAAGACAAAAAGCACCTCAGGAACTGTGAGAAAAGGTCTCCCATTCCTTTACAAGTCTAATCTGTAAGAGAACACCGAGACAGGGAATGCTGTACTGAACACACTGGGGTATATGCACAGAGGAAAAGACATCTGAGGTGAAAGGAAATAAAGGAAGAACTCTGCTGGGAAGAAAAATGCTAGGGCTTGGTTTTCATTATCTAAAGCCACAACTTAGAACTGTCTGACTGATGATAAGATATGTCACCCACCCAGGGAGCTTGATCCAAACAGAAAAGGGAAGCTGTCAAAACAGCTTCTATAAGACATTAAACCAGCTTAATATCAAGCCAGACTGAAAACAAACATTTTAATACCAGAACATCAAAGCACTGAGAGAGAACATGCTAAAGCAGAGAAATCCTGAACTAAAAGCTTGAGGTTTTAGTCTTTACACATTTGGCAAGTAACCAATTAGATGTATAATGCCAAACCCATATATTCTGCAGAAAGTCCCCAAAAAATGTTTCCTTTAGCCAGAGCCCTGTTTTGAGCCAGAGTGGTCAACTGCCTCAGTGTATAATCCCATTCTGCACACACAACCCTGTGCAATTTCAGCTGATCACCATGATTTTATTCTCCAGATTATTGCAGGAGATGTGTGTGGGCTGTTGCTTTTCCCCTCAAAGAGACTGTCACTCAAAGGATGGCCCCTGCTTGTACACACAGGAGTATTCATGGTCTGAAATTAGGGACATTATGTGAGCAAAGCTCCTGAAGACTTCAGTGGAAGTTTAGCTTGCCTGAGGTCTCAGGGATGACCTACATTTGTTTATAGAGCTTCCCGGTCCACTGGGATACAGGGATACTGTGTGCAAGCATAAAATTATGACTGTGAGGCAATACCACCAGGAGATAAATTATAATATAACTGCACTTAAAAGTATGTTTAACACAAATTAGTTATATCAAACTAACACTGAAGTTATAGACTGCTGAAGCTGACTAAGGGATCTGAATGCCCACATGCTTTTAATTTGAGTGGGAATGAGGGATTTGAATTCCTTAAATAGTCTTGAATGTTTCATCAATAACGTATAACACACAAAAAAGTAAAAATTAAAGTAACTGGCTCTCTTCAAGCCTACAAACCCAGCCAAGAGATTTTGCTAACATCTTTTGGGACACATCCCCTCAATCATGCTGCTATTGAAATTAAAGGTTCCAAAATTCCTTAAAGGGTTCCAAATTTGGAAATTCACGGAAAACCCCCCCCCCCCCCCAATTTCAACAAATGTTTTTCAATAGATCATATTGATTAATTTAATAAAAATGGAGTTGGGTTATAAGTTTTATCACTAAATCCCATGTCCTACAAATCGGAACAGAAACAACTGATGACCCAAGACCTGTTCCTTCTCCCCAATCTCAACTGCAAAGCTTCCATCTTTTAACCTTTTTAAGAAAGCACTAAACTGGACTTTAACTGTAACATGTTTTCCTGGGCAGCACTGTAAAATTATTTCCTGACGGAACCAAAATGTTAGTGATGATGGAGAAACAGAGGGAAGCTGGTTATACACACACAAACTTCCACCATTTTAAATAATGTTAATAATCTACAGGCCAATATTATTCCTTTATGAATGCCTGCAGGCCTGTCAAAAGATACTAAGAGAGCATCCTCCTGGGTTACCTGTAGTCTTTCTCTATTTTGGGGGATACTTTTCTCCTGACTTCCCTCTCCAGAGCAGAGGTCATTCCCACAGACACCTCCACAGAAAACACTGGGAGGTGTTTAAGGTGGCCTGAGGCAAGAAATTTCCCTTCATGTGCTTATTGTATTCAAGGAAAAACATTCAGGGGATGACAAAGAGGAAGGAGAGGGCAGGGAAGCAAAATAATGATTAGTGTAATGAGATTTGCTATTCTTGCTAATAGTTTAATCAATATAAACATTAACAGAACCCTCTTACGTGCTTGCCATGCTTTATATTTAGCTCACCACCGGTAAGCCACGGTTAGTATTGACTGCATCTCTACTACCCACTTCTGCAACAAAAAAAAAGGCAAGACTGGGATTTTCTGTCCCAAAAAACCCAGCCATGCACAAGTGACTGTGCCATGTCCTGGTGTGTGTCCTGTTGTGCTGGGTACACCAGACACATGATAAGGAGAGGATGGGTCTCAGGAAAGGCGGGACTTGCTCTGGATGAGCAAGGCAATCTCACAGGTGCTGTGCCCCAGGGCTCTGCTTGGACCAGACTTGCAGATGGAGCCACATGTACTTCTCACCTGTACTGGACACAGCCCAGCACTCCTAAGACTTTGTAGATCACACACACAGGGGCATCCTGTGCTTCTCACACAGTATTTCCTTGAAGGAATGACTTGCCATCAGCTCCTGACTTGAGAGTTCATCAGTGGGACAGCAAAGAGGAGCTAAAGATAGAAAACCACACAGACACAGAGGGACAGGGCAGAGCTGTCAGGGTGGGACAGCCCCACTCCCATGGAGGTCTCCATGCTGGGGTTGGTGGTGCCACAGTGGCTTTGCTGAGTTTTGCCCCAGAGCAGTTTAATTTGCTATTTCATACCTTGTCATTTATGAGGTGTTATTGGTGTCATCCCACAGGACAAAGCACGTGTTCTAAGCAGCCACAGGCCTTCCTTACAATCCTTATTGTTTAGCTTGATTTTAGGCAGAGAGAGAAAGTTTGCCTTAACTTTTGCTTTCATCTCTCTAAATAGTGCTCAAAGCATGTCTAAACATCCTACTGGTGTATCAGCATAAAGCTCATTTAAAAGGCTTATAACTGACTTTGAAATAAGCTGAGAGAATCTCCAAATTTACAAGTGCAAAGGAGGGGGGGAAATAATCTCTACCAAAGGCAGATTTCCCTGCAGAACAGCCTTCCCCACTGCAGAGCCTGAGGGCAGGGGGCACTTCCCCCATCCAAAATCCTGTCCCAACAACCTCCCAACAGGGCAAGTTGTGCCGTTTATAGATGCTCATCTGTAACAGCGACTGCCACAGGCAGCATCTGTCCGAGGAGCCTGGATTCCATGTTCCAGAGCACAGGAACTCTGCAATGTGTAGTCACAGGAGTAGTTTGCTATTATGTGTCTAATTTATTTTGGCATTTCCTAGGGACAAAAAGAAATAGCAAAAAATAACTATGGGCATTGCTGTTGTATCATCTCTGAGAAACATGAAAAAAATACAACTGCAAAAAACCAATGTCTTCTGGGTGGGTGGGTTATTTTGGCCTTTGAAATACTATTTTTTCAAATAAGAAACAACTCACAATTTCCCATTGTGCCTCTTGTATGCACTTTGCACTTCTCAGTATCACAGGTCAACTCATGCCCAAGGCAAAGCCTGAAATACCTTTTCCTACTGGAGCTCCAAGACTGTCACCACACAAACAGATCCAAACAGATGCAAACACTGACAACTCAGCAATACAAGAAAAGTTACATCCTTCCAATGAGAATTTGAGGAATAATTCCATCTTGCTTAGGGCCAGCGGAACAAGCCTCAAACACTGATCAAAACCTTAAATACCCACTGCTGTGACTGAATCTTTGTGACAGGAGAAGTCTCCCGCTCCTTTGCCTCTTTTCCAGAGGCTGCCCCCTGTATGGGCAGCACAGTGAAACTGCTGGAGCATTAGAGTGTGACATGGGGAAAGGAGGGAATGCCAAGGCATCTGGAGTCCTAATCCACTGTTCTGAGAGCCATTCATATGCCAGACAAGCTTTGGGTAACTCCGCTGACCCATCAGCTCACAATATACGAACTTCAACACCTCTGCCAAGGCTTACATGCAAACCTGAACATTTTCAAGAGTCTGGATATAGGAAACTGAGGTCAAGCCCATCAGAAGTGGGTTACTGCAGCAGTTAGTCAGTTCTCCTAATGAAGAGAATCTAGTGAATTAAACTGCTTTCTCAGGAATGTGTCCTGAGTAAGTTCAGTAAGCTGCGCAAAGTAACAGTCATCTTGGTTCTTCCATATTTGTTGGAATGTAAGAATCAGTTTCTTAGTTGAAAGACCAATAAGTGCTCTATATTAGATAAATAATGAAGTGAAGAAAGAAGTAGCTGACTTAAAATGTCCTGGTAGATTTTAATATCTGTTTTCTTGTAAATTAACAAGTGACTACCTGAAGAGAATTCTCAGTTCCTGCAGGTAAAAGGAATGGGGCTTTCCAAGAGAACACAAATCACCATGATTACAGTATCTCATGGACCATGAAGACAATCAGAAGGCTGGAGCACTTCTCCTATTGAGACAGGCTGAGGAATTGGGGTTGTTCAGCCTGGAGAAGAGAAAGTTTCAGGGAGACCTTAGAGCCCCTATCAGTGCAATAAATAAATCTGCATTCAGCAGAGGGACAGTGCACTGGCACAGTTCAATGGCAAGCTGGTGATGGTGGATTTTTACCACATCTCCACTTGCCAACAACATCCTGAATTCTAATCCTGCCCAGTGTGCTCAAAGCTTTTCCAGTGTGGTGCCAGTTGCAAGTTTAAACTGCATGCTCTCTCTTCCATCAGCCAGATCCCATATGGAAGCAAAAGACACGGACACAGACAAGAAACTTCCTCAAAAACATCATTCTATGAGTTTTATAAGCAGTTTTGCACACAGGTATTTTCACCCATTCCATCCTTATTAGAATGCACAAGAAGCAGACTCAGAATTCAAACCAGACCCTTGCATCTCAAAAAAAGACTGTCTGTTACTCATCCCCTTGTTTCCTTCTAGGTGCTCCCAAATAGTCTGGTTGTTTGTTCCAGTGCTTTTCCAGGAACTGGAGTAAAGCTGACAGGTCTATAATTCTAGACCTGCTTGTTAGCACCACTTTTGATCTGATAGCTCAAACCCGCACACAATACTGCTGGGCTCTGCTCCAATAGACCACTTTAGCACACACTTAATTAAGAGTGAGAGACATCTGGGGCTGGAGAGGGGTTGAGTCACATGCTTAATGCTACCCGTGCTTGGATACTTTTCTAGTTCCTAAGAATGGATACATTAAAAAAACCCCAACAAATAAACTATAAAACCCAACACACCAAAACTAAGCAAAGCAAAGATGTGTTTTCATACAATGTTTATGACTTTAGGAATGCAAATGCCAACAAATACTAAACATCAATCTCCATGGATGAGTGAAAACCTTGAATCACTCTGATACCCTGTAATCATCTCCACTACAGTGACTTCTGTTACTATTGTGCTGCTTTATTCTCTTGTTTTGTGAGATCTTCCCCAAATTGCCCTTATCTTAATATCTGCTACATTATGCCTCCAGCATGTTCTTCAAGCCTTATTAGTCCTTTCTTCCAGGGAGCTAATTAATTGATTAGATGTCACTTAGTCTGTCACAAACTGCCATTGACATCTCTTGCAGCAGCTTTCTGTGCATTCCAAGTGTGTTTTTACACCCCTGAAAGACAGAGGACTGACAGCTCTGGAGAGCAAGACTAGCCTCAGTCTTAGGCCAGCTCCACCCAGATCAGTTCACACCAGAAAAGCTATTAAATCCCACATTTCCCCTCCCAGCTTCAGGATTCCCTGTAGAAATATCCCAGAAGGAAGCAGGGTATTGAAAAAGCTCAAACATATGATGCCA
This sequence comes from Pseudotriccus pelzelni, assembly GCA_035584735.1. Classification (NCBI taxonomy): domain Eukaryota; kingdom Metazoa; phylum Chordata; class Aves; order Passeriformes; family Tyrannidae; genus Pseudotriccus; species Pseudotriccus pelzelni. Next base: position 644,513 of record JAWMRA010000113.1, on the reverse strand, counting down.
TCAGGACACAATGACGGGACTCCACCAGAGTCATCTACTGCTCTCCATCACCTCCTCCAAGTCCAGTAAGCCTTTTCTGAGCTCCACAAAGGGCAATTTGCTTAAACAAAACCCTAGATTTGATGCTGCTGCTTCATCAAATGAACCACTTACACCTGTTGAGTGGGCTGGACTCTGCCCACTGGTCAATCAGCTCTGCTCCATGGGACTGCCATTCCAATAGACAATTCCCATTTGAACAGAGTCACCTGGATCATCGGGTGCTGAGTTCCAGCCCTTAACTCCCATTTATGCTTTGCTCTGCTAATTTCCCCCTGTTTCTGTTGCTGCTTGCTCCTTGCTTCTGAGCCCAGGATGGATGTGGGCAGTCAGGTTTTCTTCCACACCTCTTCCAGCTACCTTTTTCATTGTCTCCACATGAATCATTTCCCCAGATCAGTGAAGAAACCTCAAAGCGCACTGCTTATTCCAGACTAAATTTATCTTATGCACACAGAACTGGGGAGGAATTCCAGCTACCAGAGCTCTCTTGCAAGCTAATTATTCTTCAAAGAAGTTTTAGGCGGTCCCAGGGAGCATCTAACTATTGATTTTTCTACTCTGTATAATTTCCCTGCAAAATGTAATCATTCTCCTCCTGTCTCACACTGTCATTTGTCTCTCAGAACAACCTGGGAACAATAAAAGAGTGGAATAGAGGGCACCAAGAAGGGCACTGTCAAAAAAAAAAATCTCTGTACAAGCAGAGTCTGTAAAAGCAAACCCAAGAAATGTCTGTAGACCTTGTTTAATATTCATCAGCCAGTGCAGTGTGTAACTGAAACCCAAATGTAACTGTTAGAAAATTCAGGCTAGAAGGAAATCAAATGGAGACAGCATTCTAAGGATGCTCATTTCTGGACTTCCAGCATAAGCGTACCACAGAGGGAAATGTTACTGAATATATTGGTGCTTACAAATGGCTACATTTATATATAAATTCACCTCTTAAAAAAAAAATTGAGAAAGGGAGTCGGCAGTAAGAGACTCTGAGGGCCTGACCTAGTATAAATCTATTGCTAACATATGATTTTATGGAACAACAAAGTAAAAGCGGAATTGAGACCAGCAAATCTTAAACCCCTTGTTGTGCAATATTAAGCTGGGGTTTTTTCCTCCATCTCCCTGCACAACAAAGCACTTGGCACATGATTAACTTCAAGAAAGCCTTTTTGCTTCAAAATTTAATACCTTTACATAGACCTGCATTCTAAATACCGAGTGTTTAAGCAGATGCTGACTTCCATGCTGCTGTTTAATTCCTCTGTGTTTGCAGGATAAAATCCAGCCTGCTTAAGGACACTATTGAATAATTCTTTGGCACTGCCCAGTGACCTGTCTGGTGAAGGCTGGGCAGCCTCCAGAGGGGCCAGAACCACTGTTATCATAATCAGACAACACAGCAAGGGAGAGAAGGGCTTGTGAGGAGAGAACAGGGAGAACAGGGTAGAGCAGTATTGCTTTGCCCAGGTCCCTGCTGACAAGACACTGTGATGTAACTTAAAGCCACTCCCTGAATGTTGTAATCAGGAAGGGGCTGCACAAAGCCAGCTCCAGGACCTGCCTGTGGGTCTCTGTTCACCTCTGCCAAGTATCTGCTCTTCCCTTGTAGGAAAGGCAAATAACTGATTTTGACTTCTTCCATGCCTGGGATTAAAACCCTGCAGGACTAGGGAAGACTGCTGGTTCTGAGGCTGTACTGCCCAAATTTGAGCCCGTTTTCATCCGAGTTTTGCCACCCTCTTTCCTTTAGATGTCAAATCACAGTTCAGGAAGGGAAGTAAAATGCTTTGGAAAGTGGAACACACAATCACCATTTGTGGTAGGCTTTTCTTCTCATTTTTTTACAGAGATTTTCAAGTCTTTCCTATTTCCCTTGGGAAAAAAAATTCTTATCAGAAGCTATCTAATGACAGAAAAGAAAAAGCTATTCTCAACTTATATTAAAAAAAAATAACTGAGCAAATTTAGGTAGACTGTGCCCCACTGCTGCTGGCAGGCAGAGAAGTTGGTGCTCAGAAAACAGCTCCTTTTGTATGCCAACACTTTGCTGTGCATACTGGCATTCATTATTTAACAGCCTTCGTGCGACACGAGGCTTTAAGAAACAGGATATTCTTTAGCAACCCAGATAAGAACTCGGCTTCCAAACATTCCCAGTGCGAACTGAGCAATGGCTTTGACTCTCACTGGTCTGAAATACAATGTGTGGACATCCCTGTGCGCTTTTAGGGCAACACCAGTGGGCTGTGCTGGAAAGGGAGCTGGTTTGAGGTGGAAATACACATTGTCTGAATTTGAGTCAAATTCCTGTTCCCTGTTTGTCTGATGCCCTGGGAAACCTGCCAAAAATAAAAAGAAACACAAGCCTACCAGAGGAAGGGAATGGCCAAAATCCACGTGTAAAGTTTATCATTAAAACTTTAAATCCAGACTTCCCAGTCCAAGGGCTTAAAGGTATGCTTTGAGTCTCCTGTGAGGAGCCTTAAAAATGACCCAGTTTAGAGTGGTTCTGAGCAGCTGGAGTCCTGTCAGGAGGCCTTGAACATTCCCTGTGCTGCTCTAAAATATCTCCCTTTCATTTTAGGGGTCCATTCAAAAAGTGGGCATTCCCCTGATGGCAAGAACAAAGCAGAAGGACCTTAGCAAAGTTCCTTTAGGATGTAAAATACATCTATTTTCATTTTCCCAGCATTAACAAGAGCACTGTCTTCCATACCTTCAGGCATCTGCATGCCAAGAAATGAGGGCAAGATGCACAGATGCTACAAGCCAAAGGAGAAGATAAGCTGGGAAGAATCCAAGCTTCACCCAGGAGCAGAGTGACATTTCAGTACATTGTGCTTGGGAGGGTGCCAGTCCAAATGATCTCCCACACACTGCTCGGCTGGAGCAATGAACCCCCATATTTCTGTTATAGTGCACTTGGAATTTCTTGTCAGTGATGAAACGTTAGAGGAGGCAAAAATCCTGAGTCGGGGAAACTGCTCCGTTTGGGAGTTTGGGTAAACATCAGCCCTGTGTTTTCTCACAAGAGTAGGACTATATTAGGAGGCAGGGAAAAGGGGTTAGAAACTGCCCTAAATGATAGCATTTACATCCTGTTGTCCTCACAGAACTGGTCCTGCCAACCACGTGCTGCCCCTCTGTCCCCTCGCCCCCCCCAAGAAACTGGCCATACCTCTCTCAATGAAGGGCCAAGGAGGTAATCCCAAGCTATTGCTCAGAGATGGAATGCTGGGCAGCACTTCTGGCAGCTGGAGATTGAACTATATCAGACAAGCAGAGCCTTCTTTCCTGTGGGCTTTTACATTCCAGAAAGAAACCAAACCTATTGATTTATTCCTTCTGTGTAATGTAAGTGAGGTTTGGGGCCAGGTGCAGGTGGGTCAGTAGTGGCTGTCGTCTCTTGAATCACTCTCTGCAGGACTCAAATTGCATCAGTGGGTTTAGCAGCAAATTTCAGTGTCTCTGTTTCTTGTCTTAAAAGCCCCTCCACTGGTGGTACAGCTCCTTCTCTTGCACCTCTCCAACTCTACCATGGAGTTGACTTTTGACTTCTATTTTAAAAAATGCAAACCTTCATGTATTTCCATCCTCTGGGCTTTTTTGTTTTTTTGGGGGGCGGGGGAAGGGGAGAGGGGGAGGTGGTATTAACCTTGTCCTGTACATGGGGCATCTCAGACTTCTAAGGAAACTAGGCTTCCTGTCACACTCATCTCTGATTTGTTCTTTGTTCTTAGACCACTTCTCGCGCACTTCCTCACCCATCCTTGTGCCCTCCCTACCAGCTGGCACAGAAAAGGAGAGGTAAATGGTACCTAGAGCTATTTCCAATAGAAACTGGTGTCTAGGCTCCTGCAGCTTGGACCAACTGGCAAATTATGTGCCACATTCTGGGTTTTCCTTGAACAATCGGGCACAAGGGCAATAGGACCATAAACCACCCGCTCTCTGATTTATGCCCTTGGCTAGAGAGGGATAACAGCAAAACTATCCACACCGTCACCTGTACCAGCATTAAGGACACCATTTTACAGGGTGACAGATCTGGGAGCTTATCCTGTAGACTGATAAGGTGGCTGGTCGTCACCTGAAAGCAGTCTGCCCTTCACGTGAATGTTACTTTACTCTGGAAAGATCAGCGATATGCGGTTATTCACAGCTGGTATCTCCCAGGGCTTTGTCCAGGATGAAGAAATACATGCCCTTCTGAGGCCTGGAAGCTGATGGCATCACAGAGCACGGAAGAGAGATCCTGCTTTCTGCTAAGTCAGAGAAAGAGCAGCACCCTCCTGTGCTTATGTGTGTTTATTGCCCTGCGAACTAAGAGCTCTTTCGCGGCTTGTCAGCCCAACGTATCCTGTTTCCCACTGTTCAGATCCCGCAGCCCAGGTGGGGGCTGGCACATCTTCCTGGCATTATCCGAACCCTAAAACCCGGTGCAGAGGGTGCCGGCCGGGGTTGCAGAGCAGAGGCCGCTTCTGCCCGCAGGGGGAAGATGCCACATGTTCAGGACTATCCTCTGTTCCTGCGGGTACAGACGGGGCTCGTTTCTCCTGCACAGGCTGCCACCTCGTGGGCATCGTCTGGAACAGGCGTTCTCCTGGAAATGAAAGCTCCCAAGCGCAAATAACACGCTACTGTCAATATTCTGCTCTGATGATCTAAGGGCACCGCAAACCTTCGGGTCCCTGACTCTGGAATTTTATAGAGGAGCAGAGGTGATGTAGTTGTTCAGCTTCTAATAAGGCTGGTGGGATAGATTTTCCACAAAAGACAAGAGCTTTACCGGGCAAATCCATAGGTGCCAGTGTGGAATACTAGTCAGAAGCAGCCAGCTTGGCACACTCTTTACACAAAAGCTAAAACCCTGCTGCCTATGGGACTGTATGAGCTCCAGGCTACTGCTGGTCTGTCATTGCAGCCAGGACTCCCAAAGGATCAGACAGCTTTGTACAGACTTCAGAGAGTTTGGGCTCTGGTTCAGGGGTGAAACAATCAGAACTGTTTTCAAAACTGCCCTCATGAGCACCCTGTCCTTACAGGAGTAAGCAACACCCTTGGAAAGGAGGCACTTATTAGACAGTGTTAATCAAAATTGCTGAAAGTTAATTCTGGGTGGATTTGGAGTGGGATATTTAGGGCTTGGTTACAGTTATTTTAAAATTTTCTAATGTTTATGCTGCAACAGTTTATCAGCACTGAACTGTGTATCTACTCTGACATCACTGTTTTTTCCCAGCAGTCTGACAGTATAAGGGCTTTTCATCATCTGGAGATGCTGCGGAAGAGCCACTGTGTTCAAACACACCCCGTTTCTCCAACTAAATTAACTGTTAACCACAGATAAATCCTAGTTTTGCCACATTGGTCCTCTTTTCCAGTAATCCTCATGTTCAAAGCAGTTTACCTGATGAATCTATGTCTGCACTGTGTGGTTAGGTGACAGTCTGTGGTAGAGGAGACCACTTTGATTTCAGCACTTTCTAGCTCTGATCACCAAGAAAAAAATGAAACTTGATCTCCCCTCATCCTTATCCTTCACCTCCACTTGAAGCTCTCAGTTTGCTATGCTGCACTGGCCCTTCCATGAGAGAAATGAGGGTGTGTGGAGAAGCAGTCCAAGCAATTTTACTCACTTTGGATCAATCTGCAGTAGCATTTTCAGTCAGAATCATCTCACATTTTTCTTCCGAGTTAGAAATAAGATAGAACAAAGTTTAATTTTTTATATGTTTCTGGAATGTATTAATTGGAAGGCATAGGGTGTCTTTTCACTTTCCACACCGCCCATGCATGAGGGCACACCAGCTGAACTACAACATATCTATCCCTGAGCTAGGGGTGTTCCAGTTTTAAGAGGATCAGTCACTTCAGGTTAGAGGAGACAGTGGCTTTTCCTGCTTCTAGGAGAATTTCCCTCATGTCTCTCTCTCCTTGTTTGCTACTACTCCAATACTGCCAAAAGGACTTAATCCTGGGGACTTAATAAAATAACTTCTGACAAATGGAAGACTTAATCTCTGGAGCAGACTGGACACTGTATGCAGAGACAAGGGTTTGAAAATATTTCATGGGTAGAAGATATTCCTGCCTTGCCTTTTAAATAGCAGCCATCCCCCTATTTTTAACACACTGAGCAATACACATGGCATCCTAAATCTGTTTTGTCAACCGAGCCTAGGCTTTTTAAAAATACGCAGTCAGATTTTAATACAGCTCATCACATTTTACAGAACCAGACATCCTGCTTAGTCTTCAAAGACTCAGTATTCCCCATGCGCAGCCCACATGCAACTGCTCCTGTCTAATGACATGGAATGACAACCTCCCATTGGCTCCTTTCCTTTGACACCCTGGCAGAGCCTTCGCTGGCTGAGTCCTGAACTAGGACGCGCTGCTTGCCAGCTCTAAAAAATGCAAGCGTTTCTGTTCACAATGTCTTTGGCTGCTTAACTGCACCAAATATACAGTATTTTAATCTTCTTCCTGGAAAGCTAGTCTTCCCAGTCCTGAAACTTGCCTGCAGATGCGAATTCAGTGTCAGCCTTATGGATGGTTGCAGCAAGCAGCGTCATTTGTGTGCTAGCGTTGGAAGACAAAAATGTGTTTTGCTGAACTTCCAGATGAGTTTCATGTTTCTTCCTGTTGGATAAGCATCATTTTCACCAGCATGAAAAAGGCCCAGCAGCATTCCATGCTACTCCCTGTGCAATAGCAAGAGGAACACTACATGGTCGGAGGTCTGAGCTGAAAAGACCCAATGGATGGCAAAGGGAAGAGTCGCATTCCTGGTGAACTGTGTGTGACAGTCAGATCCTATGGGTCAGAAATCCTGATCCTGCACCCCAGAAATCATGACGCTGGCTCCAGGAGCATTAGAATGGGAAGATTATGTTTTTATTGTTTCCTAGGTTTTCTTGGTTATTTGGAGCTTTTAGGAGGCACTCTGTCACATTCTCAGCATCTTTCTGAAGCTTTGACAAGAGGCACTTTGCATCAAGTGATTCCTGTGAACCCAAGGACGGCTCTGCAGTTACCTGAAAACACAGCAGAATTTCATCTTTGCTCCAGAAAGTAAAAATAATAATGACTTCCACATGATACTAGAGAGTTGAGGCTGTAAGAAAGACATCAAGGAGCACTACTGCTCCTACCCTATCCTGAGAGCGGGCACCACTGAGAATGGCAAATCTTGAGACAGCTCCAGCTTGTGATAAGACTGCCAGGAGGGGCACAGGGATGGGGGCTGAGGGAACAGGAGCAAGAGAATGGGTAAAATGCACAGACATGACTGGTCAGGAGAAATATAAGGAGATTAAAGGTACACTGTCTCCTCTCTTCCCTTGTATCTTGGTTTCTACTGGAGCAAAGCTGGACAAAGATCTGTGCATATTATTTAACTGTCCCTGCTCCTCACGGCCACTGAGCCTCTGCTCAGGAATGAAGTGAAAAGCAGATCTGTCTTCCCTGGAAGTCCTGGGATGCAATAGGGGAACACAGCCCACCCCAGCTCCCCTTTATCACGGTCCTTTCCAGACATTCCTTGAGAAGAAACTGAGAGTCCTTTAGAAAAACAGTCAGTGTTTTGGGGGTAGGGACAACATGGCAACACTTCTGTGCTCAACAAAAAACTTAGAGCATTGTCTTTCCGATCTAATTTGCTTTAGACTGATAACTAATTGGGCTGGTAAGATCTGAGCAGTATTACCTTTAAGATTACCTTTAAGATTACTTAAATGACTTAAATCCATAGTTTGGCACTTCTGAAAGTTGCCTGATTTTCCAATGTGTGGTAAAACTGCCTCCACAGGCAACTCAGTCCTCAGGAATATCTGCTTATCTAATCACCTGAACTGGTATCATTGATGCCTCTGGGAAACTTGTTCTGCAGTTTTTCAAGTGCAGCAACTTCTTATTTCACCCTGTGAAAGTCACTGCGTGACATAAAGCTTTAAACATAACAGGTTTCTGTTCCCAAAAATGCTCTCAGGAAGACAAGAAGATCCCTGGGCATATTCTAGGAGCAATCTCATTCAGATCCCCATCAGTCTCTAAGCATCTTCCATTTCCTCATCCATTTCCTCAAAATCCAGACCTTTTCTTAACTTGCTACAGGTAATCCACAACTAACTGGAATTTCATAAAAGGTGGAACAGATTAAGCTAAAAACTTGGGAGTTTTTAATTAAAACGAATTCTAAAGATGAGAAAGGGTTTTCAGAAACTAGACAAAACACAGTCATAAATTTAAAATACACATTAACACACAGGCACGTGTACCTGTGTGTACATATATGTGTATATATGAGAACAGAATACTATAAACCAGAGGAAAACCATCCCAACTAATAGAGTTATACTGCCAATACGCTGCACTGTAGACCTAAGTGGCCTCATTTCCTGCACTAGGTAGTCCAGAAGTTGTTTCTAACTGCAAAGGGCACAGTTGTAATCCATAAGTTTCTTCTTGTTATTAACGAGACACAAAAGCTGAGAGAGGCTGGCAGACATGGACCAGAGGGGGGTGGGAGGCATGGAGGAGGTGAACCTGGAATCACTCCCTGTCTTTTTATGCCAGAAGGAACCAGACAGGGAAGATGGCTGCAGGACAGGCTGTTATCAACTCTCATGATTTGGACAGTTGCATAATTATTTTTTAAATGTAAAGATAAACCTTTGTGACTCAATTAATTGCAGAAGACTGAATGATCTTTTGAAGGCTAAAAGAGGACAGCATCTCCCAGTGTGATGGAACATGATCAAATAAATCCTACTGAGGACAAATATCTGGATATCTTCTTGGAGGTTTAACTATTCTATGTCCTACTTTGTCTCCCAGCAGCAAAGCACAACCACGCTTTCCCAAGCCACCTGAGGCTTTGAGTCCTATTACGCAAAGCCTTTGGAGACCTGAGCAGTGCTGAAGAGAGAGAGAGAGCCTCAAACAATTTAAAGTAAATCTAGACAGATGTGCAGCCAGCAGAACTACAGACACAGGAATGTCTTGGCCCATGGAAAAGCAAATTATAAAATGATTACTCCCTTCTCCATAGGATATGATTAAAACTCTCTATGTCAGTGCAAAGAGATCCCCAAGCAAACACGAAACACGGCTGATTGCAGGGACAATGTCATTTCTGGAGACCCAGGGACAGCAGGGCACCAGCAGTTCAGAAACCCCTCTGCCACAACCAGATACAGGTGGCTCACTGAAGATGAACAAGGCTGCTACAGGGATGCAGTTCAGGTAAATATTTGGACCATCCCTCTGTGTGTTAAGGCCTCCTGCTTCCTCTGCAACAGCCTGTATGTCACTGAATGACTCTGGCCCCTTCGTATTTTTCACAAGCCAACTTTAAATCCCAATTAATAAAGGCATCTGTTTTTTTCAATCATTTCATTTTACTCAGAGGAGGCAGATATGACATAGCATCCCTTTCAATAGCTGCTTGGAGAGTTGTCATACAAAAGAAAGGGCAGAGTAAACACAGCCTAATCAAATTTCTCTTGTAATTTTAGCTCTCAGGGATCTTTTTTTTCAGCAATGTATAACTGTCATTTTAGCCTACAAGAAGCAGACATTTTCCTCCACTATGGAGTAATGTAGGCACTCTTGAGATAACAGCAGACACAGACTTGAACCATGAAAACCCCACATCGGTTTAATACCATAACGTAACATAAAATGTAACATATAGCAACTAACATAATAGTGCAGCTGTATTAGAAATCCCCATCTGACCGATCAGAAACACTCATGCTGCTTTTATTTCATGCCCTGGGGCCAGTCTGTAGCACCGGGGCGGTATAAAACCCAGCTGAGCGGAGAAGTTGAACTGTCCACGCAAGCGGATCTCGGCACAGCCCCAGCTGCCGGCGATGATGGCACGATGCACGATGCTCACAGCCCGCGCTTTTCTGTTCGAAACCAGAAGTGCGGAGAGACCCTGGTGGGGACAGACCCCGGCTAAGCCTCGGGCTTCACCAGGACGCCTCTCCCGCTCCCCACCGGCGCTGGGAGGGACCGGACACCCCGCACGCCCGCGGGGCGAGGGCGGTGCCTGCGGGCGGCCGCTGCCCGGGGGAGGAGATGCTGGGGAGGGCATGTCAGGCTGGGAGGGGATGCGGAGCGAGGGGAGGGCGCTCCAACCCTCCTCTGTCCTAGACGCCGCGGCTGTGGCGGCGCGGGCGGGATGTGGGCGGCGGCCCCTCTCCTGCTCGTGTTCCTGCTCCTGCTGCCGCTGGCGCGGCGGTGTCGGCGCGGGGCGGTGCGGCTGGAGCCGGCCGGGCGGGCCGTGCTCATCACGGGCTGTGACAGCGGCTTCGGGCACTTGCTGGCGCTCCGCCTGCACCGCCTGGGCTTCACCGTGTTCGCCGGCTGCCTCTGCCCCGGCGGGGACGGGGCGCGGCGGCTGCAGCGGGAGGCGGCGACCGAGCCCGGCCGCCTGCGCGTCCTGCGGCTCGATGTGACCCGCGCCCGCGACGTGAGAGAGGCCAAGGAGATGGTGCTCAGCCACCTGCCCGAGAGAGGTGAGGCCGGACAGGGGGCTCGGAGACTACGGGGTCCCCAGGACGGCGGCTCGGTTCGCACGGGACTGCTGGAAGGGCTCGGCTGGACTGGGGAGTGCCGTCGCTGATGGTGCTCGTTGCGGTTACCGCTGTGGGTAATGACAGTAATATTTTATGTTAAAAATGCCTCGGTGTATACACAAACTGGGGCTTGTCCGCCTTTTGTACAGCGGGTGCGCTTCTCAGGGCGCCGCGGGTGAGCTTCACCTTTCCCACCAGGGGAGGAACCCCCTGAGGGCAGCGTCCCTGTATCCCCTCTGCTGGTATCCCACGGGAGGGAACGGCAGGGGAAGCGCAGAACGGCTGTGATAGATTGTGATAGAATATGATAGAATGTGATAGATTTCTGGGCAAGACTTGTGGAAAGAAAAAATAAGTAGAGGAAAGGCAGCGAGGGCAGCAGCCGTGCCATATCAGAGCAGCTGCTTCTCGGAGCCACTTGAGGTTGGTCAGGCTAGTCCCTGGAAGGGTTACTGAAAGGGAAATCTGTTAATTACACACCCTGCAGGGAGAGTGCACCCCGGGGAATCGATAGATTTAGCTCCAGAATAATTGCAGACAACCTAAATCCTGGGTTATCCCTTCAGAACATGTGACACAGCGCAGGTGACTGGGGCCACAGAATCTCCCTTCCTGCTGGGGCTGCAGGGCAAGAGCCACCCAGGGTGATTCTGGGGATGCACTTGGCACAGACCATGTTCCTCAGGCGGAGTTTCCCTCAGAATTACAGACAAATAATTCCTAGTCACACAGGGCATAAAAGTGGAGAATAAAGCACACAGAGCGATAATGAAATGCAAGGCCTCTGCCCGCCTGGCTCATTTGCACATTGGGAAGGGGATGAAATGAGAAGTGAAGTAAGGCACTGCTCCTTAAGTGCGTGTATTTATGGTTGATCTTGACCTTATCTGATTAAGAGTAAGAGGCCTCCCCTCTCAGGCTTTTTGTCAACCTGCAGACACAACACAGATGACTCACAAAAGCCCTTACAGGCTCCATGGGGACCAGGTCACCTGAAACTCTGGATTTGAGATGATTTATCCTGTAATTCTGACAGCCTGTGCTGTCGTGCAGTGTCATGCTCATGCTGTCCTGTAGACCCTGGAATCCACAGTTCAGGACTAACTTGCTGGTAAAGCAGAAACCCAAACTACTGGTAACACACCTAGCTGGATATTCTGCCACTTCACAGTTTGTTTCCCTATAAATATTTGTTCTATTCTGAACTGTGAAATTATGTCAGTCTGAAAGGATGGCAAATCAATTCCATGGTATGTAGCTCATTCTCTAGAGTCAAGTAACTGCTGCTCCATGAAACTGCTGCCTCTGGTGCCTTCCTTTTTCTTTATTTGTTTTTATGGCTTGTACACCCATTAAGATGAATTTCTAAAATATTTACAGTCCTTTCTTGCTTAGAAAGAAGAACGTTTGTGCACATTAAAGTCAATATGAAGTAGACCAGGACTTTGGAGCGTTTTGATTTGCAACTCTCTTAGACTCTACAGCAAATCTCAGAATTTTTCTGGTTTTCTTCTGTTTCAGGCAGGAATTTCTCCTCCTTTTCTTGCCTGTTGTGAGTGGGTGATATGTAGCTAGCTGGAAGGGAGGGATATTAGTTTTAGTCCTATCTCCTACTCCAAGGTTATATTAAGTACTGTCTTCCACTTAATTAAGACTTTATATTCATGGAATTCAGCCATGGTACAGTATTTTAGCCCAGAATCCCTATACAAATAGACTCATCCTTGCAATGAAGACAACCACAGCATAATATTCCCTGCAAAGGATGGTAACTCATGAATGTGCATAAATAAAACTCAGGAGTCTCATCTGGCCTGCTACCACCCTGCATTGCCACGAGCTGGTGGGGAGGTTGTTCCCTCTCCATCTTTCACTGGGAACATGGCAAATCACACTTTCCTTCCTTTGGATAGTTTCCTTTAGCATGGGTTTGAAATCTGTCAGGATTCCAAATTGAAGATGAGCCCATCATTTTCACATGGGCTCAGGTTCAGGTGAGAAGCTCCAAAGATCAGTGATCCCAAGTATACCTGTCAGGGTTTAGGGAGTCTGACCAAATTCAGTCTCCCTCCTTCAGCTGTTTGATTCTTGTGCCTTGTCCTGGATTTCCATCTGTATCTCGTGGGTTACCTGAGCTGCTTTTGTCTAAGCAAATATACAATATATTTTGTATGCACATTTACAGCACTAATTTTTACCACAGACATTTCAGAAAAGAAAGACCAAAGGAGATTCAAGTACCCTGAGTACAGAGCTGGGCAGATTGTTTCTCAAGAGGTAGGAAATATTCTGAGGAAGTAGAATAAAGGAATAATGAACTGTGTGTTATTTGGGTCGAACTATGTGAATTGATTCAACTAAACAAAGTGGCAGGAAAAAATATGGAAAATATCAGAACATTTCCCATTCAGGAATGCCAAAACATTCAAAGAAACAATACGTTTTGCTTGAGGGCAAACAAAACATTTTGAGCTGACCCTGAGCAAAATGTCTTTTTATGTTTTATCTAATCTTCTCTTCACAAAAGTCTGTTTCAGTTAAAGTCAGGTCAGCTTTTTTCCTCTTGGCTTTTGATTTGGCCACCGTGGAGAAGGAAGGGGCCATTGTTCTGTGAACTCTGTTCATACACACAGGCTGGGCCCAACACTGACCACCTGGAGGCTTTGAAGCACAGGAGGCTAGAGAGAAAACTTAAGCCTTGCAAGCTAAATTCTGTGCTTCACAGTTCAGAGAAGAAAATCAATTGTCTGAAGTTTAATGGCTGTATTTCTGAAGCCCTAATGAATTCTGGGATATCTGGAGCAAGTGTTCTTGCTGTGCTGCACAGGGTGCAGTGGCAGAAGGAAAATAACCTTTTTAATTAGAAAAGGTGAAGTTGAGGATATCAAGGAAAAGCTTTTACAGTGATGCCATGCTTCGGTTTGTGTTGTGTTAGAGTTGGGTTATGAAAAAAATAACCCTGAGTACAGAGATCTCCAGCCTTGAGCAGACACAGATGAGGTATGCAGTGACTCGATCCATCTGCAGATCAGATCATATGCAAGTACAAAATATTGATAATTAGCTTTTACAGAGGACTCTAATCCATTGATCTTGAAGCATTTTACTGGGAGGTAAGTCCCATGGGGCTGGTTCTGTTTTAAGAAGGAGAAATAAAGCCAGAGAATGATGCAAAGGTCTGGAACAACAGGGCAGTGGCAGGAGGAAGAAGGAAGTGTAAGGTGCCCAATTCCAGTGGCCAATTTTTTGGTTAATTTCATCTCCTCTGTCTGCTAACACTTGAGGCCATGGAGAAGAGACTGCAGAGGAAACTGCTGCATTACTAGGACATCAGTCCATCTGTATGCAAAGTTACAAGAGAGGTACACTGTCCAGGATTGCTGTGTGACAGGCTGCTGAATAGGTACCATGGAATCATTTGCAGTAGTTTTGTCAGAGGAGATCAGAAAGAAAAGGGTTCAGCCCAAAGGTTTCTGCATTGCCTTCTCCTGGGTGACCAAATGTCCCCTGAGAATATCTCTGCTACCACAGAGGAAGGAAGAGAGGCACTGAAACCCGCTCTGTCCCCCAGAAACCCAGGCTGAGAGACCTGTGGAAGGCATGGCAATACAATCCTTTGCCTCAGACACACACAAGAATTCTTTGAAGGAAAGGCATGAGCCAAATTGTCAAAGCTGGCAGAACTAAGCTGCAAATGCAGCTGTTTCAGAGCAAGTCGGGCTACCCTGGGTACTCCTTAGTTACGCTGCTGGTCACCCCGGAAACGCTGCCAGTCAGGATTTGAGGATGGAAACAGAAATGTTTTCTAAACTGTACATCTACAGATCTGTGCTGTGAAGGCATGGCAATCAGCATTTAGGCAGCATGTCAGCTCCAACCTGAGCACTCCTCACTTCAATAGACAGGCACTTCCAGCAGTGAGCTTGTTAACGCTGTGGAGGGCTCACAGGAAATGTCCTGTGGCTTTGGGCTAAAGGGCTTCAAACTTTCTGTCACAGAGTTCTGTCAGAACAAGCTTTGCTGCCAATAAACTTCTGCTTGTAAACACTGAAATCTTACTATGTTTGAAGGGATGGAGCTCCTTAGCACCAAAACCTGTCGTTATGGGGGGAATAAAGTTGTCCAAGAGCACAAAATTTAAAAAACACTGTAGCCACTGACCTTGCTTGGTTACCCAATGCTGCACCCATGTACCCAATTCTGGCTGATTTCAGAAGGAATCAAAGCCCAAATCCTAGAAAAGAATGCAAGACTTAGGCTCCTAAATTAGTTGGTCACTTTGAAAATAGTACCCCTTAGCCTTTAGACTGCTTAATATAATTTTCACAAAGCTGCTCATAGCACACAGTGGGATTAAAGTAATTAAAATATCATGGTACAGTAAGTTTTAGTCTCCCAGATCATGTTACTCATAAATAACTTAAGATGACTATAAAGTGAGAAATTATTAAATAGCACTGAGGCTTATATGAAAGGTGTCCCTGCCCACGGCACGGGGGTGGAACTAGATGATCTTTAAGGGTCCTTCCAACCCAAACCGTTCCATGTAATCCAGATAATGGCCACAATTGCATTAAACATTAAACAAAACATGCCTGTGCTTACAAGTAGAAAAGACAAAAATATAACACAACTACGCAGTTGTTTCCAAGGGTCCAAATCACCAGAGTTGCTTTGTTATCTAGTGGTGGTTGTTTCTCAGTTAAAGATGCTTGTTGAGACATTTCTCTTCCACAGGTTTCTGGGGGCTTGTCAACAATGCAGGAATATCAACTTTTGGCGAGACAGGGTGGCTGTCTATGGAGACATACGAAAAATTTGCAGATGTGAATCTCCTTGGGAGCATCAGGACAACCCTGGAATTTCTTCCCCTTCTAAGGAAATACAAGGGTAATGCTAATCCACTGTTATTTAGAGTTGTAGAATAATTAGCTTACTATAATCAGGGTAATGTAGCATCTATAAAAGAAGCTTTAATTGTCTCTCATTGAACTGAAATGACAGCCTCCTTCTGTGTGGCCTGAAAGAGCAACTTGATCCTGAAAAGAGGGTAAAGTCGTAAGGGCAAAAATATCCTTAAAGATTCTGTCTTTGCAGCACATAAAAGTATTTACAAATAAGGATTTATCTCAGTGTTTGACTCAAAAAAAAAAAAAAAAGAGGAAAAATGTTTACAGGAGATCAATAAGCCCTGGCAAGACTTTGTAAGCACTGACAATGAGAAAACACGAAGAACCAACGAACTGCTTAATGTTATTACTTAGGCTTTACTGTTTTACTGTTTGGCAATTAGGAGAGAAAGGATGACCCTGCAGAGGTGAATTAGAGACGTCCAGCTTCCAGTTCCAGGTCTAGCAAGATCCTCCCTATGACCTTGGGCAGGAGACTTCAAGTATGTGAAACAATGTCATACACAGAGACACACAGGTATCCAGTGGGATAAGTGCATTTGCATGGACCTCCACACACGTGGGCTTTATCCTTTCTTCTAAGAAGAAACGGTTTCATAACCCTCTGCAGCATGGCAGCACATCTCAGCTGCTTTGCAGTTTGTTCCCTACCTGTGCCCATCTGTACTTGGGAAAGAGGATACCCTTTTCCTTTCTCCCACGGTTGCTTAGCTTGTGCACGTCAGCTGTAAGAGATGAGGATTTGTACTCTGTGTGTGCAGCATCAGGCACAGGAGGGGCTGGGTTTCATCTGGAAGCCCCAGATGTCACTGCCACACAAACTGTTGGTAAGATAAAAGCATCCCCTTTTCTTTTTGGCTACTCTGCTTCTTTCTGCTTGGTGTCCGAATATCATTAACCAAAGGCAACAAGAAGAAAGAAGCCTTTAAATACTGCGAGCTGGATGTGTTTTTGTGAGAGAATGTGCTTGTGTGCACGCAGTGAGTGTGTTATGTGGCCATTACACAGAGAGACATCCCTTTTTTCCTGTGATGTCCTGCTTACTGCTAAAACTGTGATGCTGATCCACCAGAGGTGTTTCTCTGACTTCTTGAATTGCATGGGGTTACTTTCAAGCAAAAGGCCTAATTGTGTGCATGATATTAAGTATATGAGTAAACTTTTAGAAGATTGAAGTCTGGGTGGCTGCACATACAGAGCACCTTAGTTCAGAGGAGCACTCTGCATCTCACCCCTGGCTGTCAGTGCTGCCTCCATTAACTGCCTGCACTCCATTTTCAAGTACCATCTATGTAGGAGAGGAGGCCAGGGCACTTTTCAGGAAAAATCCAAGGTTTCCCGTCTCCTTCCTTGCAGGAACAGCCAAGACAGCTAAAGCTCACGTTCTTGGGGGCAACAAGTGACCTCTCCAAATGAAAAGCCTGAATTACAAATGTTAGAGTGTTCTCCTGGGAAAGCTGGGTTTCAATTACCTGAGGCAAAGAGAGAAGGGAAATGATGTGTCCCCCATCCTGGGTGTGAGCCCCAAATAACTTGGCTACTGGACAAAGGAGGCAGAGGCTGTCCTACCATCACTGACCCTGAAGGAAGGGGCTTGCTGCCATTTTAGGATGGGCAGCTATTTCAAGAAAAACTGCAAGATTATTTGTACCTGTAAAGAGAGGTAATGCCCTCTAGCCTAGATCTTAAGCATCCTACCCTGAGAAGAGCAACATTTCCCCATATCTTTTCCAGCTGGCCAGGTCAGCTGATGCAGCATCTTGATGAGCAAGCTGGTAGTTCTTTTCCTCTTACTGCGTGTAAGATTTATTCAGGACACTATGTAGGAAGGCAAGGAACCTAATTCAGAACAACAGATTTCACTGCATTCCTATGACACCCTTGTGATATCCCACAACCCTATTCCTTCTGGTCGGACCTGGGGCCCAGATGTATCTGCATCTGTGGCAGCAACAGGAGTGTAGATGTGTTCTCTGCATTGTTAGTGACAAGGCCACCTTCTCCCTCACCTCTGGTATTTATATATCCACATTCACACACTCCTTACTCTCTGGTATGACAATGTGACAGAAGTTGACAAGTAAACAATGGAAATAAACCACAGCCCAGTGCCTCAGATCAGAAATCTCTGCTATTAAAGTCATGTCTGCACTCAGCAGGAGCTGTAAAGGGGGGGAAAGGAGCACAGATCAGGGAAATTATAGCAAAGCAGTGTAATGCTGCACACATTTTGTCAAGTCACATTTCCTTGGTGAGGCTTATCAGTGTTCAGTCTGACTTTGACTTTGTATGCACAGTTATAAAGCCATGTCTCAGTGCAGAGACATGATTAGCACAGGAAAAATGGTATTGATAACCCTATATCCAGCTCAGGGCAAGTCATCTACTCGCCTCCTCCTTTGCAGTCTTCCTCTTATTAGCACAGTGTTTGATTACTACTTTTCAGTCTAAAGTTTTTAGGGGACTGCTTTGTTTCTACCTTTTCCATCCTGTCTGACTCAGAAGGAATAAGCAGCACACTGGGAATGTGTTAAACTTTGCCTGATCCAGCATCTGTCACTAGATGGAAGGAAGGCAGATTTCTGTGTGAAGTTCTCTGCTTACAGAGCTGAGTGCACTTCTGTGCTGGGGACTGAACACTTACACTGCCCAGCTTTGACATACTCTGCGGTAAAGCAGCCTCAAATACTACATAATTAGGAGCTCAAAGCCTGAGGTAAACCAATTCCATGTTAAAGACTGAGAGTGAAGTTATGTTATTTGAACTGCTTTCTTTCCAGGACGTATTGTTTTCATGTCCAGCATCATTGCTTATTTTACTCTGGGAAATGGCATTTATTCTATGACCAAGGCAGCAATTGAAAAATTCTGCGACGCCCTAAGACTGGAAATGAAGAAGTTTGGTGTCCAGGTAAGTGATGTAACAAGTACCTTGTGTGAAACTCCATGCTATTTCTAGTACTCATTTTCATATATGAAAGACCTATCCCCAAACCAGCACAAGGTGGAAATTCTGGCCAAGGGAACAAGTGCATCCAAAATAATATCCAATCTTGTGCAAGTAAGCTCCTTGCATCCAAAGCAACAAAGATAAAGATGAGAACTGAATCCACGGGTGCAGCTTCCCTTTGGAAAGAGGTGGTTTCTTATCAGTCAGCTGGAAATCACTAAGAACAGCAGGCCTGGGTGATGTTTGCAGTTCTGAGAAGCTGTGGGACGCGGGTTTGTGTGCCAACACTGGAACTTGCACATTTTCTCCGTATTCTCTGCAGTCTCCTGACACAGGCCTGCCTGAGCAGTGCCATATTCCACACAGAGCTTGTAGCAGCACCAAATAACTCAAATGTTCCCTGGAGTGGCTGCAGGAGCAAAGACCCTGAGCACTGTGCAGAGTGCAGAGAGAGGAGGGGGCTTGTCACCTGCCTGAGGGGTTCTTTCTCTTCTCTTACAACATCAGTGCTTAAAAGCTCCCTCCTTTTTGTGAGAACAACAAGAGGCATTATTGTGCAAAGTAATTATGTTTTTATTCTCTTAACCTAAGAGGCTCTAAGAGTGCTCTTAGTGCCCTGTCTAAGCAACACTGATAGGCAAACTTGAAGCTTAGAGCACTAAGTAGCTTCACTAGGCTTTTTCCTTGGAGTCACTCTGCTGTTGAAACACTCTTCTCAAACCCTGAAAGTCTCCCCTGGAGGGGAAGACATTGGTTCTCTCTTTACACACAGATTTACAGCATTGTTCAGAAGATTTGTGTTGGAAAAACATTACAGCTATGCACTATTAACCACCCCTCTCGGATAAATATAACATTCTATAAAATGCTATAAAATGCCAGTGATTTTATGGATCTTAATACCACACAGCATGATGAGGATATCAGCTGATTAGCTGAGGATAATCTCAAATGCATGGAAGAGCTTAGTTTAACAAGTTAGCTACTTTGGTAGTTTTGGGATTTTTACTGTTCCCCCCTGGAACAGTCCCAGCACACAGAATGAGCCAGGCTGACAAACATTTCCAGAATGCCTGTGAGAGTTATTTCTCTGTTTCTCACTGTATGCAAGATGCTGGCTGACATTTGCCTGAGAACCTACCCTGTGGAGAGTCTTCAAAATACAGAGTCCTGCTTCCCTGTGCTCCTTTCCCCTGCTCTGTTGTCCCCTCTGTCCTTTCAGGAGAAAGCTGCACAGAGGTGACAGATGGAGCTATGGCTGAACTCTGGCCACGCAAGCTGGCTGCCTGCAACAATCAAAGTACTTGTCTTCCATTAGGAAGACTACAGAAAATCAAGGAATGAAAAAAAAAACCCATCTCTCCTTCTCTTCTAGCCAACTCAAAAAAGGGGAGTTTTCATACCCCCTTTGTTTACAATAAGTATGGGAAGTTTGCTGTTGGCATTAATTTGACTGATAACACACACTTCTCTAAATAGCACCAAAAGGGAAGACTCCCAAAGATGTCCTGGGACAAACCTACCCGGGGCAGCATAAGCTGTCCCAGTTATGCACACCATCTCTCTGCTGGAGTTTGTCCTGCTCCCCATGATAGGATATGCCCCCCCAATCCTTCAGATATGCCCTGCAGGCTGAGAGCAGCCCCTTGCCAGCACTGACACACAGCTGGGAGCTGTGGTAGATGGGCTGGATGTCAGATTGGAGACATTAAGGTTTTATGTGACCACAGGCTTCCCAGAGAGCGCCTGTCACATCCCCAAGTCTCCTACACAGCTCAGCACTAGTCTTCCTCACTTTGTATTACAGTCTGTAGAAATCAGGTCAGTCAAATGCCATGAAGCTTTTAATGTTGCATATCTACAAATAGCTTGAACATGCCTGCTGCTAACTGAGAAAAAGCATGGATACTGTGAGTGCTCAGCCTGCTCCGAAATTCCCCAGAAGCCTCAGAAACAATACACACAAAGAAAACAGGCAGAGCAGCAAAGGACTTGTGTTCTCTCAATTTAAATCTACACATGCACAAACCTACAGAAATTTGCTGATGACTTCAGTGAGAGGCAGACCAGGAGCTTTGGCTGTATTTGGCTGACAAGACCTAGTTTACTTTTAATTACACCTACTTGGAGAAAACAGCACTTCTTTCCCCAGGACCTTCTAATTTTTTTTTACATCTCCTTTTGTCCCAAATTGGGTCAAAAAATTTTATCAATTTCAAGATTTTCCACTGAGGGAAAAGTCCAAAGTATTCCACTATGGAGACATCAAAGTCATACTGAAATGCTTTGTCTCAGTACTGTCAAAACGTTTATACCATTAAGCGTTCTATAAAAATCAAAGATGCACTTTTGCATTCTGTGAGGGTGTGCTGAGTAGTCAAAACAAGAACATTAACATCAGAGTGAAATGAGGAAGTCAGAATAAAGCACCTCTGCAATCTTAAATGTTTCACGGGAATCTATTTGATTTCAGTCAAGTTTCAAAGGTTAAAATTTCAACAAAGAAGCATTTTCCAGAAGAAATCTGTCTGCAGAAAGCTTTTGATCTGTTTCATTGACTGTGGGATTTAATTGAATTCACAGTGACTGATTGCATCTTGCTAAGTTTTACATCTTGCTCCCAGGTCTGTATTATTCAGCCAGGAAATTATGCACGCTGCACAAGAATTCAGCCACCAGTCAGCGCCGAGGAGATTTGGAGCAAACTCAGCGAAGAGGAAAAGGCTGTTTACAACAAGGAGTACGTTCAGGAGCGGGCAAACTTTTTCAACAGCATTCTCAGTGAAGGAAGCACTAATGGCCACGAGGTTGTAGATGCCATGGTAGATGCTTTAACATCTCCTGCACCGAAGGCACGTTACATGGTGGCAAAGCTGAAGGAAAAGGCACTTGTGTTTGTGTGTGCTTTATTCCCCACTGTTGTGATGGATTCTGTTTTGTCTTATGCTCTGAGTAAAGTAAAACTTGCATAGCCTACTTGGGTGAGGCAGTTTTTAAAATGTGAAATTCAGAGATGGATTTAATGCCCCCAGGCATTATAATGACACCAATTAACCAATACAAGCTTTGGAGGGTCTCCCTACTCAAAACTGTCACTGATTCATAGGGGAAAACACACAGGACTCTGTGTTAAATTAAATCATTTGTCGGTCTAACTTTATCTCTCCTGTGTGGAAAAAAGAAAAGGCCATTTACACTGCTTTAGGTATTGCCTAGAAAACACAGCTTTTTCTACTCCAATAGCAGGGTGTTGTGTTAAAGACACGATACAGACAAAAAGGAGCACATCCTACAGGGCAACTGTACACCTGAAGTCATTCCAGCAGAGATAAAAAGACCGTAGTTGTAGAAACCTGAGCAGCCATTTATTTAGAGGTGATAGGGAGAGGTTATGGAAAAGTTAGGAATGAGCAACGGACCCTGCAATACTTTGAATGGAGTTAAGTGGCTGTAGCCAAAGAGTCAAAGCTCTGAGCAACCTGGTCTAGAGAAAGGTGTCCCTGCCATGGCAAGGGAGTTGGAAATGGATTGATCTTTAAGGTCCCTTCCAACCCAAACCATTCTATGGTACTATGAATAATAAAGTTATAATATGGGAATTGTCTTGGCTAACTACAGTTCAGTCCTTTTTCAGGTGTTCTGAACAAATCTGTAGCAAAGCCAATATATCAAACCCTTTGGAAAATAAGTCACATATTCCATTTATTTATAAATGAGTATTTAATCCTAAATAAACTCTATCTTTTAGCTGATGTCTGGATTAATCAATGTGTTAACCTAAGGTGACATATCAGTATTCTTGGAGCTCAAAAAAAACATATTCAGCCTGGAGCTCTGGTTTTGCTACATTATAAGGAATAGGGTCTGATGAAAACAGTATCTATTAACAAGAACAAGGAAACTTTAGTAACTTTTATCTATGAGAGTAAGTGAGCACGGTGGCTTCATTAACAGTCTTCCTACTAATTGTTATGCAAAAGATTCCTGGTTTACACATACACGGTTTTAAATTTGGCTTGACTGTGGCATGGCACAAAATCCAAGAACTCTGGGACCAAAAGATCTCAGAACAGCTGGAATCAACTGTGATGACAGTGGTAGATACAGGGCAGGAACGTGGAGCTTTAGCCTCTTCCGCCATGCCAGCTCTCCCACATGTCAAACCAAAGATTGTGCTGTAAGCTGACGTAGTTAACTTTTTGGTCTGAGCCAGAAATTGCATCCTATACCTGGAAGTCATTCCTATTATGTTTAATTCTTACTGAGAAAAGTTAATGCTCTCCCCTGATGGGTACTTGAGCAGTCTAAGTCAGGAACACAGGTGGGATGAGCTATTCCAGGTTCTCTCCTGGTACACTCAGCAGTGGAACAGCCACTGCATCTGTTGGAGGTTGTGGAGATGGTGGAACATGTTACTTCTCTTTCCAAATGCTGGACCCATCCCTGGAGCTGGCATTGGCAAGAGGACAAGCATAGGCTCCCAACTGTTCCACAGCAAGATTATCAGATGATTATCATCCCTCTCCTCATTTAACCACAACTGAGCAAGGCCAAGCAAGGGAACAGCAGCAAGGCTTATTCCAACTGAACCAATGGATTTCTTGTATAGGAATTCTCCCTGCTTGACCTCAGGGATTTCAGCGGCCTTACATTACTCTGGAAGCATTGCTTTCATGCTCTTATCTGTTCTTAGTGCAGATTACCCTTCTTCACAGCAAGTAGCACTGAACTCCACAAGCAGCTTTGAAACCCAGATGTTTCTCCATCATGCCCAGGGTACAGGAGCTTCTCTGTGCCTCAAAAACAAAGTCACTTCCCACTGTACTGTCTCCCTTCTGTTTACATTTCTAAAAGCTACTGCACTGAGTTGCTCATAGCCAGCACCACCAGATCTGCCTTGCAGATGCAAAACAACTTCCAACTGAGAACTCCTCCTTTATTTGCTGTGTGGAGGCTGAAGCAAGTGATCAATATTTCAGTAGCCTCCTGTAACATCAGATGAGCAAGGCTTCGGAGCATCTATTCTTTCACCTTGAAAACTAAGAACTTGCAGTGCACAGGATTTTAAATAGGGTACAGTGACAGGCTGGGTGAGAACCAATGGGACAAAAAAATGCAGTTTGTATTTTCATCACTGTTTAACCCATCAGAGTAGAAACTAAGTGAAAAACAGCTATAACACTATTATCTTTCTTCTTTCCCTTCAGATTTTTAATATGATCTGCATATAAAGAACTAATCAAGAGAGAGTTCAATTATTAACAGAAAAACCCACTGAAAGTCATCTGGAGTCCTACCACTGAGTTATATGTGTTCCAAGGCACAGCATTAGACAAGTAAACACGATTAAAAAAAGTAGTGGGAGCAATTTTAGAATCCCTGGGCTGAATAGGAAAGAGACCCTCATAGGAAATGGTGATGAGGAAAAAAATTAATTTTTCCCTTGAAAACAACCACTCCAAAGGAGGCACAGCTTTCCCCCTAAGGACACAGTATCAGGGAGCTGAAAGTTATTTCATGGACTTTCCCTTCTATGCAAAGGTTTATTCCTAAGAGTGCATGTTAATTGGTAGAAAAAATGAACATTGTTTTTGACAGTAAACAATTACAGAAAGACTATAAAGAAGAGCAAACAAGTTAAGCAAAATCAGTGTAGCAGGTTGTGTGTTAATCTGAGTTGATGTTAACAACTTCATAGAGCATCATCAGAACCAGAAACACCGGAGCCCAGGAAAGACATATATAACACAAGGTGGTACCTCTCAGCACAGTTCTGAGGTGGCTGTGCTGCTGCATGAAACAAAGATCATCCCCAAAAGTTCCCTGTTCTTTCCAGAAGGAGACTATTGCCCTGATTTGAGAGGGTGCAGTTACACCTCCCTCCCCAAAACAGCTGCACTTCACTCCCACTGCAGTGCTATGGCTGGGCAAGGCAGGGAAGTGTATGGACACTCAGCAACATCGACATCCTGATTTCATCTGGTGCTCCCTCAGTGTAACTCACAGCAAACTGAAACAGGCCAGATGACCTTCAGAATTAGCCAAATGTGTAAATTTGTGTCATTTTCCCAAGCTGGCAAACCTGAATAAGGTGGAACGCACCACACAGCAGATTTTCTGCAGTAGCATCAGAATCCAGAGAGATGAATAAGAGTGATTCCTGTGATTCCTTGCACAGGAAAAGGCTTAAGTAAAAACCATGCAACCCTCAAACATGCCTTCCAGCTGAAGTCAGGCCACCATTAGCCCAGCTCCCACTGATGTTAGCAGGACTCCAGCACCAACCAGCACAAGAGTCCTTGTGGTGCACAGCCTTCCTCCAGAGGTCAGCTGTGGGACATTTGTAACAGCCTTGTGCTTTTACACCCACAGAAAAAACACCCCAGCACAATACAGAGACAGCAACTGAAATGACAGCCATATTGTTCCACTTGTTCCATGGAGGGACTGTGCTGTCAGCATGGCACCTTCTGCTGGCACCAAACAAAACTGTCACAGCCTCTGTATTTCAAATTCTTGGAACTACCTGTTTATCAGTGAAATGTTTTCACATGTAATCCCTACCCCTGCCTCTGGGCAGCCCTGCCCTCAGGTGAAGACTCAGGCAGTGCAGACACCTGGTCTGTACCAGACCACGTGAACACCGTCCCCACTTTCTTGCTGTGATTCCCAGGTTTTGCTCTGGGAGCTACATGTAATCTCTGGGGTACGTTTAAAGCTCTGGGCAGTTTACACCTTTCTTTCCTTAGTGCAGTCAGTTACATTTTTACCAGCACCATCCCACTTGCATTCCTGCATTAGCCTGGCACTCCTCCAAAACTGAGCTGTCAGCCAAAAAGAGCCCAACAGCTTGAGGCTTCAAACCTTGGAATAATTTTCTCTTGTGAACTTTATCTCTGAAGGCAGGACATACTGTGAATTTCTCTTATAGGATTTAGATCCTATTTATTTTGGATATGTTGCAGTGCCCTAATACCAGAGCAGAATCTCTGCTCTTGAAACCACATTGCTTTGAAACATCCAATATGATGTTCAGCTGCTGAAAAAGAGTGGTTTGCTTCTTGCATCACAAATCCCCATTGTGACTCTCAAAAAGCTCATGAAAAGCAGATCACCATGACAAAATAAATCAAGCATAAAAATCTAAATATAAACACACGCAGTTACATGTACATTCACACTTGGGGTAACATACCAAGTACCCACACTTGTTACAGTCTGCTTCAGGTGTTTCCACAACTTCCAGAGTCAAGTCATGCAGGTGTTTCAGACAGGATCTTCGGTTATTTTCATGTTGGGCTGAATTTCAGAATACATGTGCTAGCTTTTCTAATGGGCATTTAATGTGTGCTGTTCTACAAAGTGAAAAAAAGGTAACTTACCCTGGGCCCTACTTAGACCAAGACACACGTCTTATCTGTGGCAGCAGCAAAAGCACAAATTCTACACAGAACCAGCAGGGGAACATCTTCTGGTGTGCCATGCCCACATCATCCATTTAGTGTGACCAAGGAAAAAGAGAAGGGCCTGGATGCTCTATTTTCCAAAAAGGAAAGCAATCCACCAAGGCAGAACAATGCAAGACTAACTATCCAGCCAATTCACATAACAAAATGCTACACATAACAAAATAGCTACTGTACAAATGGCACTCTGTGGCAGGGTAAATAATGAAATACTTTATGCTAAAATAATGTTTTTCTCTTGTTGTGACTCACCACACAGTCCCAGGGCTTTCATCACCCGCCTCTCCATGCTGTTGGACATGGATCCAGCTGCGCGTCACCACTTCCCTGGCAGAAGAGATTTCACATCAAAACCCAATTTTTGTCGAATTTCCTAATGCTAGAGGTGATTTGCAGATGATACAATGGCCAAATTAGGATAGGAACAAGACAAAGAGTCTCACTGCATTTATCCCATACACGATAACTGACCCTGACAGGAGCACTGAGGGCTGAGCTGTGCTGTCTGGAAATTAGGCACTAAAGAAAATTGAGAGAAAAGAAATACAGAGCACCTGGGCAGTCCTAGTGTTACTGCTGCTACGTTCTAGAATGTCTCAGGCTCCACTTGAATAGTTTTGAGCATTTTTCCCCATTCATTGATATTCTTCTCCTGTTAATAAACAGGTTTCTCCTTCCAGCCCGGACTGTGAACGATTACGTTTCCATTCAAGTCTAACACAGCTCATTTACATTATTGTGCTACACAAACTCTGCGGGGACGGCTGCGCAGTTGGGTTATATACAGACCTCGCCGCTGTGCTTTTGCGGTGACCATAATAAAATTTAGTAAGTTTTGGCAAAGTAAGTCGGCAATAAGACAACAAAGGCCACGGCACCCAACTCCTTCCCCGTGTGGCCGCCTCACTCTCAGCGGCTCGGGGCCGACCCGTAACGAGCTGAGGGGACCCGACGGCCCTGAGGGGAGCCGGTGGCGCCGACAGGGGAGCCGGTGGAACCGAGGGGACCCGCCGGAGACGAGGGGACTCGGTGGCAGCGGAGGCACCAGCCGGAGACGAGGTGCCCGACAGGAGCGGCCGCGGCCGAGGAGACCCGCCGCCTCACGGCTGGCGCCCGCGCGGCGCCGTTACCGAGGATACGGCCATGGCGGGCGCTGAGGCGGGCGCTGAGGCGGGCGAGGGTCCGGCCGTCCCCGGGCTCTCGGAGCCCCGCGGCTCCTCAGGTGAGTGCCCGGCGCCGCTGAGGGGGCGGCGGGGCGGGAGCCACCGCCTCCCCAGCGCTGCGGGAGGACTGCGACGGAGCCGGCGGGCTGTGAGGGCCGAGCGCGGCCTCGCGGGAGGGCGACCCCCGCGACAGAAAGCCGCTGTGCTTCACGCTTCTGAAGGAAATCCCCCCCATGCTGGGCATCGCCCCCAGCTCGTGCCTCGCAGATACCTCAGTCTGTGTGTCTGCACGGTCACACGAGCGAGCCCTTGGCACGTAACACCGTGTGGTTCGACTCCAGCTCTCCAGCATCCTCCCTTTTCCAGCGGTTTCTCTCCCGTTAAAGGCAGTCTCCTCCACGGGCCACCCGTTCCTCCAGGTCGCGGCCCGAGGAAAATCAACAACCGCCAGATTTATCCCTTACCTGGCTTTTCCAGGGCCCTGGGCAGAAGCGGCTGCTCACGCTGTTCCTTGCTCCTGGGTGCAGCAGCACCTCTTTCCAACTCCCCATCAATCCAGGGGCTTGCCTGGAGCCCGGCTCTGCTCCTGCCTGACGAGCCACCTCCTCTCAGCCCCTGTCCCGGCAGGTGTTGCTCATACACCTGATTGCCAGCTGCTGGCTGGCCCCAGGGCTGCTGGGCAATATTACATCCCAGTCTGGATGAACGCTGAGGAACTGGAAGTTTCAAGGCAAAATGGAGACAACAGCATGCACATGTTTTGGTCTAACCCAGCCATAACCTCGGGACTGCCTTTACAGAGCTCAGGACGGGGCCCTGTTTCCCACAGGGCTGGATCTGGGCTGAGATGTCCACATGACACTGGAACCTGATGGGAAGCGCCAGTCACTCAGCCCTTAGCTATTCCTCAACCCCAAGCAAAGCATTTCTGGAGAGTTAACACCACGTTATCGGCCATTCATGATACTGGAATTCGGTTTTAGAAGAATTTTGCTGCATCACTCCCATTAAACATTAGTCACAGCCAATAAACCCAGTGCAATTATTCTTATGAAGCTGTAAATGTAGTGTGGCACTGTTACCATATTGGTTCCTTTTATAGTGACATATAGGGCTCGTGCTCTGTGGCCAGCATGCTAAGGGATTAAATTTAGCAAGTGCTCAGCTATTTCCCCCTCACTAAAGATAAAACACGTGAAAATTTTGTTTACTGGTTTGTGAATAGTGATAATTAAAAGGATGTTTTCAACTTGAAAAGTTGAAACTGAAAAATGCTGCAAAGTTTTAAGAAGGAGTCACAAGCGCTTCCACCAGCAGTCGGGCACCAGGCTTTGACAGAGTCAGAAAGTAGGAGCACTGGGCATGAGATCTCCCCTTTCTGGCAGTGTACCTCGACCACAGCTTGGAAAGCTTTGTGGGAAAAACAGGAATCTGAATATAATGATTTTTGAAGTACTTGGTATACCAGGAAAAGGATTAATCTAGATTTGAAATGTGTTCATGCTGTCATTCAAAATGATGATAGAAGCTAGCAGAATGAAGGTAGCAAGCCTGTTGATGTTTGTCAACAGATAAAAGTGTTGCTAAGCAGATCTTAAAGGCTTGGCATTTATGATTACAGCTTCATGAAGCCCTCCCCAGAGCAGGACTGTCTCAAAGACACACTAACAATCCCACATTTCCCATAAAAAACATCTGTTACAGGTTAAGTGATAAATCTATGGAGTATGTATTGGTCGTAGTATTTACCTAATGCAGATTTGCAAGATCTGTACTTACACTTTACACACCTGATTAAACTACTTGTAACTTCACCTGACTCTGGACAGAGTTTTCTATCCCACCTGTCTTACTCTGACTCTGCTACTGTGGAGACTTCCCATAAAATTTGATCCAGTCACTTTCCAGAAATACTGCAAAGAAATCTTAACTGTCACAGTTAAAATGTTATAGTTGTTTTCATGTAAATTGTTGGTTCTTAATGCTTTGAAGCAAAGACTTTAAACTGAGTAGGGTCTCACTGGTGGCTGAATTGTGATAACAACAGACTTCACTGTTGTGATAAAAATAATTTCACTTATGTTTATGGCAGTAATGTTATCCCTATGTGAAGTGTTAAAATAATACTATGATAAGCATCTCAAAAGCACCAGGAAAAGCCTAATCAGGCTGAATTTGGACTAGAATCATAATGGACTGTGCATTAGCCTGTGAGAAAAAAGGAAAGTGTGAGGTGTGCTGTCAATCTCATGTCCTGCATGGGGCAGAGGTTGTAGGGAGCAAGTATTACTTACTTCACTTTCACTTATTTCACTTTCACTTATTTCACTTTGGAAAACACTGCATCCTGGGACAGGCTAATTCTGGATTTAGTGTAACATTTGTGCAAGGCGTAGCACTGGCACTGTCCTGAATCTCAAGGATAATCCATAAAATAAAGCCAAATCCACCTGCAGTGAATATTATATCCACTTCATGGAATGCTACTAGCAGGTTTTTGCCAGCTGCAGTTCTCCTCATGTTCTGTGGCATTACTTCCACGGAGAATGTAATTTCTTCAGTGTTTGCAGCTTCAGGGGGAGAAAGAAGGGAAGAAAAGGCAAGGTTTGGTCCTAAATGAGTTCCTGAAAAAATGTTGTGTGAATTCCAGATGCAAATAATGAATAGTGGGAAGAAGGGGTCTAGTTCTTGGAAGTTCCTTAGTGCTGCAGGGTGATGGGAAATGGAACAAGACAAAGGATGTAAGTTTGTCAGCTCCATCTAAGTATCTTTAAAAACATTTCTTTTCTGAATTTCAGTGGTGTAAGTCCTGTAAGAGCCTTCCCTGCAGTACCTTCCTGCTGCTGTTCCTCACTGCCCCTGCAGAGTTTACAACACGACTTTCCCTGTACTCAGAAGCCAGAAGAAAACCTTCCTGTATTGAGGATTTGCTCAGAAATAACTTCCTAACGTTTCAGGCTGTAAAAGCCAGACTCTGCAGGGGACTCTGGGGTTCTCTTCTATCAGGGCATTGCTCTGAAGTAGACTCATTTCTCAGCTCTAAGCTTTAGGATGACAGTGCTGCTATAGCTGTAACCCTTGTCCGTAGAATAAAAATCTCTGCATTTATTCCCTTTCATCGGATAAAATTCCAGAAGAAGGACAACATGGTAGGGATGAAAATGAACAAACCAGAGGTGACAGATTTAAGTTATTGCTATTTAATGATTTCATTGTGCAATGTAAGAATATACTTTGTGTACATGATCAGAATGAGGGTTGCGTAAGACCTAAACAGAAAACAAACCAAACCCCAATTATTCCCTAATAAGACACTGTTCCCCCACCTTTTTTTCATGCATGTCCTGTAATAGTTTGGGAGGATGGGCTGACCCAAGGCTTGCTGAAGTTGATGGGAAGCTTCCCATCCACTTAGGCAAGCTTCAGAAATGGTCCTTATAATGCCTGACCCTTCCCTGACCCTCCAGCCACATGTGCTAGGATTAGCTAAAAGAACTTTAAAAACCCCCAAACCCAGAACTGAGGCAAATCAAAGCTGGTTTCCAGCACCGCATTTTTCTCAAGAAGCAAGTGTTGCTTCACCTGAGGGAACTTTTTCCCAGGCCAGTGCCCCACTGTCTGCATCTTTTTTTTTTTTTCCCCCAAGGCTTTTGCTGCAGAGAAATTCAACATACTCTTTTATGTACATAGCCTGGCAGGAAGGTCATGCATCAGCTACCAAAAAAAAGGTGCTCAGGTACTGGTAAGGTGGTGTTAGTATCACTTTTAGTACCAATTTTATGTTTCAGCAAGTACAGAGGACACTCTGTGATTATTTTCCCTTTGAAAATGACAGATGATCAGCCTCCCCTTAGGCTTCCAAGTAATTGTAGATTATAACAGTTCCTAGAATGGAAAGCAGTTACTCTACAGTTCCTTAATTTTCTCCTTGAAAGAGACTTCTTCAGAACAGTTGGAAGACTAGAAAGAAAAATTTAGCACGGTGCTATGTGGGTTTATATAGTCTCTCTATATGCTGTATATAATAAAAAATAATTAAATTAAATCTTACTGGCATGTAATAATAATCTCTCATCTCTGAGATTACATGTTCTCTCTTCTCTCCCCATGCAGAAATTACTTCTTTGAAAGAAGACAGTTTTCCTTATTCCAGGATGTTACCAGTAGATAGAAGACTTCTAAATTTACAGATCTACAAACTTCTTCAGTGCGTTCACCAGAAAGACAAGAAGCAAATAGAAAAGCTGGTCCAGAAGGGATTCCCAAACCTCATCAATTACACAGAGCCTAAGGAAGGATATAGTGCCTTTCACCTGGCCTCCATGAAAAATGACATTGAAATGTGCCGCTTCTTGCTGGAACAAGGAGCTCATCCCAATGTCCACGACGCGATGGGACGCACTCCAGCCATGAGGGCGGCAGAGCTGGGCCATGAGGTGGTTTTGGAGTTATTAGCAAAAGCTAATGCTGACATGACTGCTGTGGATAATGAAGGGAAAGGTGAGTGAGAGGGAGCTCTGTCAGAGCAGAAATACCATGAAACGATCTCTGAATGTGCTACACACTTACCACCCATGTTGTGTCCCACCTGTAGAGAGGAGCCATGGTTGAGGGTAATCCCTACAGCCCAACACAAGCCATTGGCCACAACAGCTTTGGTGGAAATGGAAATAACTCCCCCGAACACTGTAGGCCTTTAAATCACAGGTCTCCCCAGTAAATAGCTGAGAGGTAACTTGTGACTTAGAATCACTTTCCTCCCATGACCTGTCAAATACTAAATTCTGGTTTGCTCTCCAGGTATTTTGTTTTACTGCCTTTTACCTACAAAGCGGCACTTCCACTGCATGCAGATTGCCCTGGAATATGGTGCAGATGTGAACAACTGTACCACTGAGGGGAGGTCTGTGCTGCTACAAGCCTGTGAGCAAGCTCATGAGGTTAAAGAAATGTGTCTGGCTTTCTTGGAGAGAGGAGCAAGTCCCCATGCAAGAGATCCGGTATGAGTATTTCTGTAACTAAGAGACAGGAATATGGAATAATAACCAGCTTGACTTAAATCCTCACATGAAATAATTAAGCAGTGAGAAGGGCTCAACTCTGTGGCCATGCCTATTCCCATCTTCTGTATCGCCCTTCTTTTGGAGGAGAGGGATTCAAATTGCCTGCTAGATCCTCGTATCCTGATTTAGTTTTTGTGCAAATATTTCACAAAACCAAACTGGAACTGGTCCACCTCTTATGAGCTGCAGTTCAAAGTACTTCAGTGGAGCAGTGCTGTTTTGTACTTTGCCTCATTGTGCCTTTAGGTTTTCAGGGTTCAAATAATATTCACTAAAAGGTGGGTCCAGCAGGAACAACCTGACGGGGAATCAAGGCAGGCATGAGACATTAGAAACTTCTGTTCTGTATGTCTTAATGACTTACTTGTTTGGTTCCTTAATTTAACAAAGGTCTGAAGGACTGAAACTCTGTTGATAAGGCTAAAAGCTGGCACTTTTCCTTACTGTTATCTGAAACTTTTGCTTTGGTTCTGGTTTTGCAGTATCCTGGTCATATAATAGGAATGGTTTGCTCAGCTTGCAAAGACAGGTATCAGGGAAGAATGTTTGGTTCAGTGGAACAAAATCCATGGATCACTGCTCTCTTTGCTCCTCTCCAGAGTGGCACATGTTTCCATAGGCCAACATGATAATAGCAGGTGATCCCTCATCCAAGACATACTGTATTTTTGGGAAGGTCACCAGATCTGCCAGTCAGCCATTATAACGAAAATAGGTTCTGCTAAACACAAACATACATCATTATCTAGAAAAAGACAAATCATAAATGTATTAGAGTGTGAACTTTTCCTCACAGAACAGTAGTGAAATTCCCTGGTTGCTCTGCCTTCCCCATGGCGCTCCTCCCGCCATTGCTCCATATTTCATAAGCTGAAGTGGTATATTGTGTCATATTTTGTAAATATGCATGAGAACATGCACACAGAATAAAGGATTCCTTAACTAAGGAATTGATTTTCACAGGCATTATTCAAGGCACTCAAGCTACCACTGTACTGGAGTTGCTGGATTTGACTACTCATATCTTAGCAGCACCATGACTTGATTCTTAAAGCTTACCTGCAGTGTCTTTGAAACTATCAGACTTGTCGCCTTTTCCCAATAAGAGCTAAAAGGAGACATTCAGTTTTATGCCACCTTGCAACAATCAGATCATCCAGCCTGGATTTGCATAAAGAACGAATTCTGAAATGTTTTCTTGCTGCCTGGCAGGCCACGGGTCGCACGGCTGTGATGGAGGCTGCAAGGGAAGGTGCTGTCGAGGTGGTGCGTGGTCTGCTTGCCAGAGGAGCTGATGTGAACCTGTTTGACTTTGAAAGACACAGTGCTGCACATTTTGCAGCCAAAGGAGGCTTCTTTGAGGTATCATCATTAGCGGTGTTAAAGCAAAGTCCTGGGGGTGGGGTTTGAGTCCAGTATCTCAGCTGATCAAAGCGTAATAATCAGCAACCAAAAACAGCTTCTTTTTAAGTACCAAAGGAATCCAGCAGTGATAGATAAGCCAGGCAGTGGCCTACAGTGAGCTGGCAGGAATGGAGATTGTTCTTGGAGTCTACAACTGCCCAGGGTTTCTGTTTCCTCAGTTAAATAGGCATAATACTACGGAAAACATTAAAGTTACATGTGCACTGATCAGCTGGAAATGGGAGAGAACTTTGCTGTGTAAAATGGGAATATATGATATTGCATTTATTTGTAAATCAATCTCACGTTTTTTCCACCTTAACAAACAGACAAGATCTTTGGTTGTACTTTGTTTTTCTAGATCCTGAAGTCTATTTCAGCTTATAATGGAGACTTGAAACTGATTGCTATGAATGGTAACACACCACTTCATTACGCTGCAGAGGGAGGATTTGCAGATTGCTGCAAGTATATAGGACAAAGAGGTACATTAAAAATAAGTTACTTTGCAACTAACATCTGTATTCTATTTCTTTGCTAAAGAAAAGGTTTCATTTGGGCATTTCTGAAGGACTTGTTGCTCGGGTACTGCGTGGCAAATATGATTCTCATTAAGAAGTGCCTGACAGAGGCTACTATCTCATGTGGGTGAGAAAACATTTCTCAAAGAAAGCAGCAGAAACATCAGCGCTTTGTATAACTTCATATTGGACAGTATTAACTAGTTCTGGTTGTAGTTGTTTTTAGATGTATTGCATTGAAACTTCCAATAGAAAATAAATTTTGGCTTTGCTGACAGTTTAAAACAAAAATCTCTGTGTAGTCAGGAGGAAAACTCCATGCCCGTGGGTATTGAAACATACTCCAAAGCAGCTGTGATCCCTTCCTGACTTAATCAGATGATCATAGCACTTCCAGCTTTGATTCAAGAGGCCATGCAAAATCCCATGTTTTGTTCATGTGATTCAAAGTGATCCATTGCCAAATTGTAACGCTGGGGTATAGAACACTGAGTGATATTTTCATCTTTGTTTGTTTCTTCTTAACCTTGCTCACCACTCTAAGTAAAAGTGTAAAGTTTCCACTGAACTTTCTGCCTTTCTATACATATTCATGAGTGCCTGGATAAATAGAGCATGGGTTGCTCAGTGCTTCTCCCATTGGGAAAAAAATATGGACATGTGGCTGACCTTCCAGTCTGGGATCAGGGATGTGGTTCCACCTACTATGGCTATTAAAACAGAATAAAATTGCACACCTGTGGCACTGAGTTGCCTGTATATAACAAGTTTTTTACATGACATAATTAGGAATTCTGCTCCACTATCAGCTGAATTGTGTCCAATATTTTAGGCTGTGATCCTACGTGGAAAAACCTGTTACATCAGACCCCAAGAGAGGCTGCCAAGAATGGCGGTTTTAAAGCAGCAGTAACAGTTTTGCGTAAAATTGAAAAAGGCTTTAAAAAAACATTATCCCCAGATGAGGAGGCCTCTGCCTGGCACCTCAAGCTGTACGACTGGTCCTTGGAGCACGAGGATTCCCTCCGCAAGGAGTTTGAGGCTCTCCTCCAAGAAGATGGGATGGTAACCAGAGCTGACTTTGTATCTGTGATTCAGAAGCAGTGGGGCCTTGTGGGGGCTGAAGAAATAGAAACTATTGCAAAAATGCATGAAGTGCACCCTGACAGGATCAACCTTGATGAGTTTTTTAAAGGCTCCAAATATATGGAGAAAAACTTTCTCATGTCGTCCTTTGGGCCCAAAGCGAAGAAGCAGAAGAAAGGGGCAAAAGCAAAAGGCAAAAAAGGCCTCCCTGTGCCCATCTGTGTCATTCCGAAGAGGGAATATCCACGTGGGGAAGAGGGCTTGCCTGTGTACTTGGTTGAGGCTTTTCCAACTATTCCTGCTGAGGACAGATTTAAACGGGACCACCCCTCTGCCCACCCCGTGCACGACGACCGTGTCTGGTACCTGGAGGAGCCAAGGAAGACATACATGGATATTAACTACCTCGTCAGGGCAGGAGACATCGTGTCCCTGCAGAAAGCATTTGAGGAGGGTGTGCCAGTAGACATTAAAGATAAATATTACAAAACACCTTTGATGGTTGCATGTGCTAGTGGGAACATGGTCCTTGTGCAGCTTCTTCTGGAAAAGGGGTAAGATGATTTCAATTTAATTGCTATATTGGAAAGGTTTTCAAAAGCATACATTTCCAGTATGCAACAAGTTTGCTTTTGTTGCTTATATAACATTTAATATTAAAGTTAGTTCCCTAATATTCCAATTCACAGAGGTTTAGTGTATTATTTTTTCA
Source organism: Pseudotriccus pelzelni (assembly GCA_035584735.1). NCBI lineage: Eukaryota > Metazoa > Chordata > Aves > Passeriformes > Tyrannidae > Pseudotriccus > Pseudotriccus pelzelni. Next base: position 608,604 of record JAWMRA010000113.1, on the reverse strand, counting down.
CCTTTTAGTACCAGGGAAGTGGAAGCACCCAAGACGTAAGTTCCCCAGGCCTGAAATTTTCAGTGTCTGGGCGGTTGACCTTTGGTCAGCTGCAGAGTTGTGTTGGAACTGCTGTTAGTTCACACCCATGTCTCAAGGAGTGCAAAACTGAACACTCAAAATTGGGTGAACGATTCTGGGGAAATCTGGCTGAAGTGACTTGCCTGAAATCATCAAGGTGACCCTGGACTTCCCTGTTCCACGTGCCAGGGCCTTTGCATGCAAATGTTTCAGGCCTTATCATCACTTTCCTCTTCAGCTGAGGCAGCAGGATTTACACCAGAAGCCCCTGCTGCTATTTAGTCTGTTCCTCCCTTTGGAAGCGCTTCAGCAATTTTGTAGCCTACAGACACACTTGTGAAACATCTCTATGATGGCTTAAAAGTGAAAGCAATTTTAGAAAGATTCAGTTATACTTGTGTAATAGCATAATCTCTCCTTAATGTCACACTGCTGTAGTCCTACAGTCATTCATATAAATGCTTAAATGAACATTTTTTAAAAGATATTTATGTTAACTTTGTTCTTTACCCATAGATAGAGCTATTTTTAACATTAATATCTCAGGGTAGGTGACTGTGGTTGTTGCTCTGGTTCCCGCGAAGATTAACAGCACATGGATCTTTACACACCCTGGTAATTACACTGACATTCCTGGAGCATATGGAAAGTTGTGTAATGTGTATGTTCAGGTTTTCCAAAGATAAAAATGTAAGAGCTACCAAATTAATCCACCAAATTAATCTCCACTACTTTTAGCAAGCCTCACTAGACAGCAGTGGAGTCACATCATATTTAACAGTAAGACCTAGAAACGTAATAGCTTACCTTAAAAGAATAGTACCACTTCTGAGATTTTTAAATTGACAGAAATGAAAATGGAGAGGAAAATTACCAGTAGTGCTTTGCTTTGCATTTCTCAGCAGCATGGACTTTCAGTTTGGCATGAGCATTCAAATCCTTTTTACAGTATAACCTTTTCAGTACAGTATCACAAACACATACAGAGTAGAAAACAAAACACTTTTTCCAGAACTATAGAAAATTCCAAGGTTTAAACACAAATTGGTGGTATCTACTTTCTGTCAGAAGTAAGTGAAATTTGGGCTAAAGGTAAACTCAGTGCTTGATCAGAGAAAATACTGAAGAATTTTGAAGTCAGTGCCACCCGTTCCCATTGATCAGTTTGTTTCTGACAGAATGAAGTCAGAAAAAAAGGATTCAGGGGCAGACAGAGTGTGAGTACAGGCATGGAGGTTGGGTTGAGAGAGAAAGTGGAATAACTGGAACAGCTTATCTTAATGAGAAATATAAAGGAAAGGGAGACTGCACACAAATAAACCATAACAGCTTAGCAACTGCAAAATAACAAAGGTAAAAGTCAGGGGTCGGGGGAATTTACTGTGATAAGATCTCACCAAAGGTAGAATTCTGAAAGAGATTAAAAATTAAAACAAGGAAAGAAGAACAGATGAATCTGTGTTCTTCTATAGACTTCAGTATTAATCACCTGACCTGAAGAGCAAAAAGCTATCCCTGGAAGCAGCTTCCACTATAATTTGTCTTCCCTCTCCCTTCCTTCCTGTCTTTTGGGAAGGAAACAGCTTTTTGACTATAGAGTTAGTGGGACAGTGACCTCTAGGGCTGTTAATGCTTTTCTTCTTCATCCATTCATGCCAGCATATTGCGAATATCTCCTCTGAACTAGCCCTTGCATCCTCCAGAGCATCCCAGTTTTAATTCGGGAGCAGAAACAGATCTAGTACAGTGACTCAGCTGAGAAAGTTTTCCATGCTCAGGTTTCTGAGGCAGAGCTTCTGTAACTCATTTGCCAGAGGGAGAAGCCAGTGAACAGAAATGAAGCAGGCAGAAGGTGGCAACACGGAAAGGGAGAGGTGAACATCTTGTGCAGATGAACTCGGCACATCCACACATCAGGCAGCGTTACCACATTTTGTAGCACCTGTTCTTGGCCCAGAAACACACTTTTTTGAATTCCTTAATCTGCTCTCTGCCATTTTCAGTGAAGCTGGAGCACAAACACTAGCAGCATTTTACAGGACTGAGGTGTCTGAATGCCTGTTGTTTTTCCTGTGAAAACCCCTACATAGAGGACACTGTTGGCTTGGAGTGGGACACAGTCACCACCCCGACACACTCCTACAATTAATATTCCATGAGGAGCTCTATATCAGAGATCCAAATGGTTTCAGAGTAGCAATATGAAAACAGACACTGACATGGAATATGCCATTGCAGTGGGCAGTTCCCATGGATTGCCCTTGGAGCTGGGGGTGTTATTTTAGCCATTAGACAGCTTCACCTGCCACAATGGCTCTTACTCTTGTGCAGGGCTGATGTAAACATGACAGACAATTTCCTGTGGACTCCTCTGCATCACGCTTGCTCTAACGGACACCTGGATATTGCTGAGGTGCTGGTGAAGGCTGGAGCAGCAGTGGATGCCCTTGGAATAGGCAATACCACCCCACTGATGAGAGCCATCGAGGCCTGCAGGCTGGACATTGTCTACTTTTTAATCACTGCAGGTGCCAACATCCAAATCACAAACAGCAATGGTAAATATCCATGTCTCCAAAAGAGGCTGTTTCTGTATTAAAAACACTGAGTTCTTGGAAGACTTTGAAAAGCATTCTGAATTTAGGATTGCTATGAGGATCAGGGTGAAGGTAACAGGTTCAATTAGTTTTCTACAGTGTGGAATTAGTGTTGTAAATAGTCAGCTTTCCTGGGTTTTATGCATCTAGAAAATAAAGTAACATAATTAATTACACAATTAAGGAGGCTGTTGCTCCTCAGAAGATACATACAGAGTTATAAGTGGCTTTAATGAAAACATTCTATCTAATTATTATTATTATTTGAGGGAAAATTAGATTTCAGCTGTGGCTGGTGTATACTCTGCCACCCATTTAAGTGATTTATTTTTAGGCGTAGACAGCTCCGGTTAAAAAAATTCCCTGCTGCTCTACATAAATATTACTCCCTGAAAAAACAAATCTGAACTGGTACTGAAATGTCGCCCCTCACAACAGATCCCTCATTCAGTGTCATTTCCCCTGTTTCCACAGTAATTTAAAGAGTTAACATGCATCCCATTTGCAGCTCTTGCTCCAACATAGGAAGAAACATTGCCCCACAGTGAGACTTCCCTTGCCAAAATGCCATCAGGTGAAACCCTGCTAGTAGAAGGGATGTGTATTCCTTATTTCTGGCACCATGTGGGGTTCTGATTCACACGGCAGTTCGCTCTCACAGATAATTTACAGCCACAGAATCTCATAGATCCAGGAGAGGTTTTTTTCCCTTTATTAAGCACTGAAGGTGTTCAGGCCCATTTAAACCATGGGGCTTTCCCTTGCCAGCTACAGGAAGAGGGAGATAGCTCCAATAACTTGGTTTGCATTCCTAACCTTGTACTGGGCCAGCCATTTCCTAGTGCTAAACGATCTGAGAGATCAAAATGACAGCCTGCAGGACCAGTATATTAAGCTGCAAATGTCAGCACATTAAGAACAAACCAATCACTCCAAGAATTCCTGCAATATTGGGTTTCTTGGCTCGTTTCTGCAAGGTCTGACTTCTGCAAGTAATGCTGACGACTGCTGGCCCTCACACCAATGTCAGGCACGCTGCTGGCACATGGAATTAACAAAATAATTAATAAAATAGTAGCCAAATTAAATTCAGTTGACTGTACTGTCATTATGAAATTGCAATAACAAGAGCTAACGTTAATGTTCATGGTTTATATGGATATTTATGTTTTTAAATACAGGAAAGAATGCTCTTGATATTGCCAAAGTATTTGACGATGCTAGAATAATTGATCTGCTCCAAAATCTTCTGGATAATTTGGCAGAACCAGAAGAAGAAGCAAAGACAGCAAAAGGTGGGAAGCCAAAGTCATCTGAGAAAAAAGAGGTACGAGAAATAGAAACAAAGGACTGATTTGATAATAGTTAGTAGGGTGCTTCTGTCTTTCTTTGCCACCCATTTCTCTCTAAAGCTATAGATCACGCTGGTTTGTTAAAGTATTTTCAGATGCCAGTATTGTTCTTGTCAGTACTAGTACTTGTTCATCAATTAAAATTTTGTCTTGCTAATTATACAAACTTCATGACTTCCCCAAACCCACATAAGAATTATTTCCTATATCACTGACAGGACACAGAAAGATAGTTCCTGCTCTTTTTCCCTCCTCCTGAAGTTTATGGTCACCCAGCTCTGTAGTGGTAAACACTGAACAACTGTTAACCATAATGTCTTAAAGGGAGCATCTGTTTCTTCATAAGATAAGAGCAAGACCCTTCAAATGGATAAAAAGGTCTTTTCACTGTGCTTATGGAATTCATTGAGGTGATATCAGGCTTTCTGACTTCCCATTTCAACTGTTGACTTGAGTCCTGTTTCTCAAATCCCACACTGACATTTGCCTGTTGTATTTCTGGGTGCTTTTCCTGCATCCCCCAGGGAGCCTCGAATACCTCAGCACTACCCAAGCCAACATCAGCCTCCATGACCACATCCTGGTTGCCTTATTGGGGATGGGACCTTCCTGATTTACCAGTGGTACTTGTTAGTCAGACCCAGGACATTATTTGGGCAGAAAATGCAATTTATCTGCGTGGTTGGAAGTGTCCTTCAGCAATCCTGCCCTGCACACTGTAATGAATATGTCCCAGTAGCTAAATGTTAGTTTACCCCTTTCAGAGTGTTTTGAATGCCAGGGACAGCACAGGACTTTGACAGGCAGGAGGAAGACGTTAGGGGCTTGTTTATTTATCACCTGCCAGAGGATGGAGTCACCAGCAGTAGGAGGTGACTGTCTTGTGAGTCACAAAGAGCAGTTAATGGTTTGGTGCCCAAGGAGGACAGGAATCCTTTACCTTTCAAAAGGTTTGCCCTCGCAATTTTTTGTTTTAAAAAATAATATCAGCTTAAAGAGAAACAGATTCTGAACAGATTAAGGAAAGTACACTCGCAGTAAGGAGATTGCAGAAGAGCTTCAGAATATGCAGGATGTGTGTCTTGCTTCTGAGCACAGTGTGTTGGTATAACCAAGAACTTCTCTTCCAGCCTCCAGAGGTATCTCTGCCAGCTGTAGAAAAACCTCTTCCTGAAAAGACACTGCGTTCCCGAAAGGCCAGTGCTCGGAAGCCTTTGGTAACAAAAGAGAGGGACAAAGATGACATCACCTTCAAACCCAGAAAAGTAAGTACAGTAGCAGAATATGAGGGCAGTTTCACATTAATTTAAAGGTAGACCTTGGGAGATCGAAATCCAGAACAATCCATGACTTCACAATGAAATGACTTCACAATTCGACTGTCTTAGAGATGATGTGCCATAGGCTGGGGAGGTGGCCACAAAACAAAGGTAAAGAGTTCATGGATGTGTATTATATAAATACACATATATTTATATAAAACAAATTGTTGTGGAAATCAAGCTCTTATCAGATTTTAAAACAGGGTTAAGGTGGATCCACAGCAAAATACAAATGCAGCTACATTTATGGTATGGATTTTCGCACTCCTGCTTTTAAAGGATAGGAGTCTGTGCATAGGACGAGCACCAACTTCTAACTTGCCTTCTTGATTGGTTATCACATGATGAATTATGCCAGTGACAGTTACTGAACTGGATGGATCGCAGTACACTAAATATTTACTTCCTAGAGTTAGAATACTGGAAATATAACTCCTCTGTCAAGGACTTGTTAATCCTCACAAATAAATGAGAAAGATGATTGCAGAGAGTAATTTTTAAATTTTTTTTTTTTCTCCTTCAAAAGGAAAAGAAAACCATTTCTGGCTGAGGAGTTGTGTTTGAAGTTTGTTTATCATTTCCGTAACCCTGATTTGTGCTGGTTTCTGCAATGGTCTCAGGGGACTGAGGCTGCGTTGCCTGTGACTCTACAGTTAATTACTATTTTTCACTCTGAGGACTGTGAGCCCGAGTCAGCCATTTTAAATAATTACCTTGAGATCTCTCCCACATTATCTGTAATCTGAGCCCATGGCATGTTATAGATTGGAAGTGACAAGAGAATGCCCTGCTTATTCGTACACAAATTGTTGTCACATCTTCTGCTGAGAGGCCACGCTGGTTCTCTTCTGTGTCTCAGAGTGCAAAGGAATGCTAGAACATGGCTCAGTTTGGCTCACAGTACCTTCTTAATGTTCCTCTTGCAGAATTCACATCCCAATTAACTACAGATATCTTTATTTTGTAGCTATGGAGCCCTGATGCTGCAACAATGGAGCTTGTAAGAAAGCAAGAATTCCTCCGTGAACGCGCTGCTATTTGTGGTCACTTAGAAGGCTTTACAACCCTCTTTAATAGAAAATTTAAGGATTAAGCCCACCAGCTGGAAGAAGCTACTTCAGCATGTATTTTTAGGAGACAAAGATCTAAACGGCTACTCCTCTGCAGGGAAGGAATCATGCAGTGCTCAGTAAATATGTCTCGGTTACGATAAAAGAAAATCATATCAAGCCTTTCCTCTATAGAATATGTTGCTTACACATGATCTTTTGTTAAGGGCTTAGTCTGGTAAAAGGTTTATCCTCATGTGATTCCAAAGCCTGGAGCTAGCTCAGCGTACTCCATGGAATAGCTGCTGTTGTGACACACACGTATCCTTTGTAAAGGTCTGGCTTTATAAGGCTATTTTTTATCCCTATGCAAAACTTATTCGTGGAAGATACGTTACCCTTTTACTTTCAATATATAGGTATGAAGACATAATTCAGTAACTACTTAAGACAGGTAATTGGTTGTGTGCAAAGGCAACAGAAAGCTCAGAATTTATAACCAGGGCTACCACTCCCTTTTTAACTCCAGCTGCACATTCACATGGGCTATTTAGGAGATAACCAAGGCAAATGCAAAGCAAGAAGCCCTATCTACAGAGATACTACTTTCAAATGCCACTACTGAGCATATTAATTGTATGAATGTGGTTGTGCATGAGTAATTTATGACAAGCTGTTAGACAGAGAAAATATCCCGCTACGTGTCACGTTTTAACAGTTCAGTATAAAGACTTTACAGGCAACTGAGATACCATTTCAAGTTTCAGCTCTCTTGGAATTCTTAATATCAGTGTATGATTTTTGTCTGTCAGCACAAAACTTCTGCAGATGACTGTAAATAACAAAAATAGTAGTGCTTAAGTCATAGAAGGCAGTATGGGCAAGTAGTCCATGAACAATTGTAAATACAACAGCATCTCTGAAAGGAGAGGCAAAGGGGCAATTTGCTGAAGAGTAGCCATGAAAATAAAATCAAGCAGCACAGTCAGAAATTATAACTCATCCTGCAGGATAGAACTGTGTTTCTGGCAGAGTTCTGTCATGGGGATTAGCCAGGAGAGTTCAAAGCCTTCACATCTCTTCCTGGTTTTTAGTATGAGGTCAAGCAGCACACCATTCCTTGTGGGATCCTCCACTACCTCTGTCAGGAAATGGTCATCAAAGCTTTCAGGGAACCTCCTGGACTGTCTATGCTTTGCTGAGTTGCTTCTCCAGCAGCTCTTGGGGTAGTTAAAAGCCCCCCACAAGAACCAGGGCTTTTGGCTTTGAGGCTGCTTTGAGCTGCCCGTAGAGTCACACAATTTTTAGGGTTGGAAGGGGCCTCTGGAGATCATCCACTCCAACCCTCAAGGAGGACACACCTACCTCCTCCTCCTCCTCCTGGAGGCTGGGGCTGTGACATCACAGTGGGGCTGGGGCTAGGAAGGCCATGTCCTGCACTGGACACCAGTGGGACTAGGGAATAGGACGGCCTGCTTGGCCTGGAAGACTCAAAGCCACCCACCACCAGGGTGCCATGGGACAGTGTCACAGAGAGAGCAGCCCTGCAGGCCCACAGCCCCACAGCCAGGGGCAGCGCTTGAGCAAGTGACACCCTAGTCACCCCTGGGGACAGCAGGCTGGGGACAGGGGCACAGGGGGGCATCCTGGGGCAGAGCTGGGCAGTGCAGCCTGGACACAGGGTGAAGCTCGGTGGGTCGGGGAATGCCATGTCAGGGGTCCCAAGCTCAGTGAGGGAGAGGCAGACAGGTCAGGATCTTCTCCCTCTCCCTGCCTGCCCAGTGGGGCCTGTGGGCTCCGACGGAGCTCTCCTGACAGGGCAGGTGGCAGCTGCCACCACCAGCCACCACAATGGGCGCCAGCGCTCGGTTGAGGCTGCGCTGCTCAGGAGAGCCAAGCGGCGTGTGGAGAAGGCCATTAAGGTGAGGGACCTGATTTCACCCCCCTCAAAACGCCATGGACCTGCATTTGGGCATTTCTGGCTCAGGAGAGCTGAGCTGGAGGGACCAAGGTGGGGCAGGCTGAGCTCTCTGGTCTGTGCTCAGGAGAAGAAGATCTTCGCGGTGCAGGGCCCTTACCCTGTCATCCGCTCCCTGCTGCGCGCTCGGGGCTGGGTGGAGAGGAAGCTCCCCCGCGAGGGCAGACGGCTGAAGCAGCAGCTTGGTGGCCAAAAGAAACAGCAGCCGGAGACAGAGCCAAGTGATGATGGTGATGAGCAGGGGGAGGCAGTGCCAAACCCACGTGGTGGGGCACAGCCTTCCTTGGGGGCCACAGAGCCCCTGCACTACCCATGGCCACACAGTGAGGAGGGGGAGGAGGAAAAGGACGAAGAAGATGAAGATGATGAAGACTCCGACGAAATCCATGACCTCATGGTTAGCTGATAGGGCTAGGGCTGAGCTCTGCCTCAGGCCCCCACACCCTTCCCCTGGGACCTCCAGGCACAGGGCACAGCCTGGGGCAAGGGACAATAACAGGATGGGGGCTCCCTGTCTCACCCTGGCCATTTCCCTCCCACAGTCCTACCTGGTGCGGGACCAGGTGCCAAACTTCCTCTGGACCATCCGCCTTAGCTCCATTGACCAGGAGCTGCTGCAGAGGATCGAGGTGGTGAACCGCTATCACTGGGTGCACGCCCTCAGCACCAAGGTGGGAGCCTGGAAGCCTTGAAGAGGGGCAACACCATGAACAGGGGTGTCCAGCAAGGACTGACAACCTTTCTAAACAGGAGGGGCTGTGCCTCAGCCTGCAAAACCTGCCCTGGTTCGAGCAAGCCGACCCCAACACCTTTTTCCCCCGGTGCTACCGGCTGGGGACCACGGAGGAGCGGGAAGCTTTCATTGGTGAGCTTGAGGCTGTTGCCCTCCTGTTGCCCTTTGTGCTCCCAGTATCTTGTTGTGCCATGCAGGACTGGTTGGGGATGATGTCTCCCTCTTGCAGAGGATTTCCGCCTGACGGCAGCTCGCAGCCTGCTCAGACTGGCTCTGGAGAAGGCTGGGGACAGGCTGGTGGGGAAAGAGCAGCCCCCAGATTCCAACAAGGGGCCAGGTGAGTGCATGGAGCTGGGTCAGGGGGATAACAGTTCTGGGCTAGGGATGTGCCGGGGGGTTGAGCTGCTCCTGGTTGTGGCTTGAGATCCCCCACACCCTCCTTATGGTCACAGCCCACCTTATAGCCCACCTTATGGGTGCTCTGCCTCCTGCTCCATCCACATGTACCCAAGGCCACCCATCCCACAGGGAGTCTCTGTGCTTTGGCCCCAAGGCTGGCACAGGAGCCACATCTCTCACCCCCTGCCACCCACAGAAGGACCAGGGTCCTCCCTCTCCTCTCCCTCCCGGCTGGCAGAAGAAGCCCTGGAGGTCTGCGAGCAGCACCTGGGTGTCCTGGAGCACCAGGACATCGACAGGAATACCCCATCGCCCTGCAGGACGTGCATCGACTGGAACTGCTTCCTGCAGGATTACTACCGCGTGGCACAGTGAGTGCTGAGCGGGGTGGGGGTCGGGGGGAGCACCGCGGTAGGGCTGGTGCTGAGCCCTCCGTGTGCCCCTCCAGCGAGGGGGCCGGGCTGGCACTGAGCGGGGCACAGCGGGAGCGGTGCCAGGACCTGCTGCGGCGCCTGGAGGAGCAGCTGCCGCAGTTCAGCATAGAGGGCGCTTTCAACGTCTGGATCCTCAAGCCCAGCGCCAAATCCCGAGGCAGGGGTAAGGCTGGGGGAAGCACGGGACGTACCCAGGCTCCCCACTGAGGAGGGGCCTAACCATGGCCGTGTTGCTCAGGGATCGTCTGCGCGACGCGGCTGGAGGAGGTGCTGCAGCTGGCGCGGGGCTGCACGACCCCCTCGGCGCGGGTGTGCGAGTGGGTGGTGCAGAAGTACGTGGAGCGGCCGCTCACCATCTTCGGCACCAAGTTCGACATCCGGCAGTGGTTCTTGGTGACTGATGGGAATCCCCTGACCGTCTGGTTCTATCAAGACTGCTACCTGCGCTTCTGCTCCAGGCCCTTCTCCCTGCGCCACCTGGAGCTGTGAGTGTCCCCCACCCCGGTTCCCCCCACGCCGGCAGCCCGGCACCCACTGACCCAGTCCCGCTCTCCCCGCCCCAGTTCCAGGCACCTCTGCAACGTCTCCGTCCAGAAGCAGTACAAGACATCACCTCACCAGGACCCCCGCTTGCCCCCCTGCAGAGTCTGGTCCAGCAGGCAGTTCCAGGCATACCTGGCACGGTTGGGGCGGGCAGATACTTGGCACCAGGTGATGGTGCCCGGCATGAAGGCAGCGATACTGAACTCCCTGCGCTGCGCTCAGGACCACATGGGCTTCCGCAAGGGCAGCTTTGAGCTTTTTGGGGCAGACTTTCTCGTGGGGGAGGACTGCCAGCCCTGGCTGCTGGAGATCAACTCCTGCCCCACCATGAGCCCCTCCTCGGCCGTGACCCGACGGCTCTGTGCCAATGTCCAGCGGGACACACTGCGCCTTGTGCTCGACCGCAAGGATGACCCCAGCTGTCCCACTGGCGCCTTTGAGCTCATCTACAAGGAGGTAGGCTGGGGGCTGGGGGGCAGGCACCCCGCCAGGCCCCACAAGCCCCCACTCCCTGCTCTGTCTCCCTGCAGGCAGCTGTGCCCCTGCGTCCGGCTGTGGGGATAAATCTGATGGTCGAAGGCTGTTCCCTGAAGAAGCCTCGGCCAGCAAAGCATCGATTACAGAAAAAAAACCCCACCACTACAGCCAGTGCCCCCCAGGTCCCCATGTCCTCAGAGCGCAGAGCCACACAGATGCCCAAGCCCCGAGTGCCGCAGAGGAAGCTGCCTCCTCTGAGGCAACAGAGCAGCTGTTGCACCCCCAGCTCTGGCCCTGCAGCACCACCACAGCCCCCGGACTGCTCTGCTGAGAGCCAGGAGCTGCCATGGCTCCTTCACCTGCTTGTGCATCCTCAGGAAGCTCAGCCCCAGGTAGTTCTGCCCCCAATCAGTAGCCATGCTCTGGACTGGGTGCCTGTGCCACTGCCCCAGGGAGCCCCTAGTAGCCCCCTGCAACCCCCAGACTGTTTTGCTGGGAGCCAGGGGGTGCCAGAGCTCAATCACCTGCTTGGGCAGCCCCAGGCAGCTCTGCATCCCATCAGTAGCCATCCCCTGGATAGGGTGCCTCTACCATTTCTCCGGGGAGCCCCAAGCTGCTCTGCTGGGAGCCAGGAGCTGCCATGGCTCCTTCACCTGGTCAGGCAGCCCCAGGATGCTCAGCCCCAAGAAGCTCCCCCTGAGCCTGCTTGGCCCCAGGCAGCTCTGCCGCCGCTCAAGGGCTGTCCCCTGGCCAAGGTGCCTGTGCCACCGCCCCGGGGAGCACCCAGGAACGCCTGGCGACCCCCGAGCTCTGCTCCCTCCATCTGTCCTGCCAGACCACTGCATCCACCTCTGCTGGAACAGAGCACGTCAGCTTGCAACAGGACACAGAAGAACTGGGACACAGAGACATCCCCACGAGGGGAGAGCACCCTGCCCACCCTTGCTGGGGAAACACGGCAGCACCCGGCTCCCTCCCACCCCAACGAGACCCAATTGCTGCATCATGGAACCCGCCTTAACCCACACAGGGGCCTTAATACACTGCTGTAACAAGGAGCCTGGCGTGACCTTCTGTGTGCAGGGGGGGGTGTGGGCACAGCTGGGACTGCCCCTGGGATGGGGCTGTGGACAGGAACTGGGGCTGCTGGAGGCAGACAGGCAGAACCCTGTGGCTCCCCAGTGCTTGTGCCCACCAGGCCTGTGCCCTCTGCTGCTCCCTGAGGCCTCTGTGGGCTGGGCAGTCATAATTGCTGCATTATTTGTGTGTGATGGACACATGTCAGTTGTGTGATCAGCATGTGCCAAGTGCACGATACATCAGCTGCAGAAAAGCTCTTGCGTTTCTGGCAGAGTCCTGATGTGGAGATTAGCTGGGAGAGTTCTCTGCTCTTAGAGCCAGTTCCTCAGCTCTCCTCTCTGCAAGTACCATGGAGTTCTCTGCACTTGGGAACTCCTGCGGCATTATGGCACAGACCATTTTCTGCTGGCTGTGTTCACCAGGGCAACTGTGAGCAAGTGGAAGAAAACTGGAATGCACAGGGAACAGGCTAACCTTGGCAGCAGCAGGAGCTGTCTCCTGCATCATTTTGGATCATGTTGTACAAGTAGGCTTGTTGGTGAGTAGCCTCTGAAAAGGTTGTTTGGAAAAGTAAGTACTGAGAGGGAGCTGTTTTCTGTTCCCGTAGGAAATCCTTATGAGCATCATCCTTGTGCTTTCTCATCCCAGCCAGAGTAGGCTGCAGACTCTCCCGGTCTTTGCATGTTGTTCCGCAAAAAGAAAGGGAGAAGAGCTGACTTTAGTGGTGTTTTGATATCTACCACTCAGTCAAAAAATCCAGTGCTTGGAAAACATTTTTGCATGACTAGTCAAGTCATTCAGGTACCAGTGGCCCAGAGGCAGAATCAGAGGAAAGAGAGGGGCTTGTCTGGAGTCAAGAAACATCTTTCAAGGCTGCCCTCAAGGACGGCAGTGAGGATGTATTTAGAGACTCTCCCTTGTGCATCAGAAGTGGAATAGGAGTCTGTTGCATGAAGCAACAATAGCAGCAAAGGAGGATTTTAGGGATGTGAAAGCAGATGTCACAAGGAGAGTTGAGGGTTGAAGCTCCAGAACTTAAAACTGATGCCAGCAGAAGGAAGGATGTTGAACAAAAGCTGGAAGCAAGCTGTGAGAGGCAAAGAGACTGTGCTAATGGACTGGTTATGGAAAAGCTGAGGGATCGTGTGGTGGATGGTTTTAAAGGGTACCAAAGGACAGTCAGAGAGAGAGAGACCTTGGTAATTGTCCTAGTTAGAACAGCTGGGACCAATTCATCACTGGGTGGGTGTAACCCAAACCTGTGTATTCTATAGCCTTCCATGCCATTTCCCAGAAACTGTTATCAATAGAGCATTCACA
>JAWMRA010000113.1:578727-592032 GCA_035584735.1 Pseudotriccus pelzelni | reverse complement strand
TCTGCATAAACCTTCTCTCACCTTAGAACAATTTGTGGGGGGTGTGGTAAAAATTGTCCCTAAGCAAACCCATGACAAGGTGCAGGGCTCCCATCTCCCAGTTGAACTGGCTGGGAATTGCCAAGAGCTGAGGGCATCCCTTCCCAGCCTGCTTATTCAATGGTTTCTTGTCATCACCATGAGACTCTGAAAGCTTTCCTGAATGAAGAGACTGTAATTTATCAGTAAACAAGGAATATCCACCTTCTGACAGTCAAGCCTCTGTGTACTGACAGGCACCATCCGCGTTTGAAATGCTGATTTGCATCTTTTTATAAGTAAATTTGCTGAGGCCAGGCTCTGCCCCTCATGCAATGTGCTTGCAGTGTGGGAGGGAGCTTTTTCTGAATATAAAAAATATTCAGTGAAAATGAATTTCAGAGATGCATGTTGCTTAGCTTACAGAAACCAGTTCTAAAGTGAGCCTTGAGCAGTCATAGCAAGATCTGCTGGGGGAACAGTAAAAAGAAATGTTGAAATATGGTCCTTTTAAATAAAATTTTGATGGGGTTTGTGATCAAAACTTTAAAGCTGACCATTTTTTTTCAAGCTCCCAATAGGAATGTAAATAATAATGTATTAAAAAAAAAAAAGAAACAAAGAAACTCCATCCTTGATATCTGTTCTAACAGACTTTTAAGAATTATCATCAATAGTCTTCACTAAAATTAAAACAGCAAATCCGTGGGCTTCAGGCAGTTCTGTTTACTTGACTCTGTTTGCATGCTTATGCAGTCAGGGAAGACAAACAATTGCTCGCAGCATGTCTGACCCATCACCAGGGCTGAATGTTAACAACTGCCTGTTTACAGGGAGTGTTTGCAGTGGTCTCAGGGGCTTGGGAGAGGCTGGATCACTCCAAGGGATGACCGAGCCCTCAGCTGAAGGGTGGGTTTGTGTGATGCCACACTGATGAGCTCTTCTTGTTTTGGTCCTGGTGCTCACTGGGGAGCCTTGGTGTGCTGGAAGAGGGGTAAAGCAAGATCTCTTCTGGACTCTTAGATTTAAAAACCTGCCTGAATATTCAAAAGAGTTTTCAGAGATGTCAGTAAGCACCATTCAACCCCATGTGCCTCCCAAACTATCAGGACAGGCCATTTATCTCACTGTCTGTACCTTGCGGCCTGGCTTGGCAACAAGGACAAAATGGGCCTCAGAGACTCTCCACAGCCCTGTCTTCAGTTTATCTTCAGCCACTGACATTTCCAGTCTGAAACTCAGCTACAGCAAGAACCTGTGGTAAAGGTGGTGCTGAGCTCACTTTTTGCATGGAGGTCCAGATCTAAGGCCTGCTTGTGAATATTGTGTTAAATAGGCACTAGAAAAAAAATGTGGACCATTCCAACAAGCTTTAGCACCACTTCTAATCACCTGCCTTTCTTTCATGCTTCAGTGGGCTGCCTGGTCCCACCCCACACCTTCTTGTCTCATCAGGAGCACTGCAAAGGCCTCCTAAAATCTTGGGGAAAGGAGGAGGAAGGATGGCACCCTGGTAAACACCATCATGGCACAGAGAGGCAAAAACACCCTTCTCCTTCCTTTTGTAGTAAAAAAAGCCTTACAATTTAAAAAGGCCTTTGCTACAGCAGCTGAGACATCAGTACTGTTTCATTGGGTTTTCTGCCCAGGGTCCTGACAACAGTCAGAAATTTGCCTGGAAGCAAAAAACTAAGTAAAAACAAACAAACAAACAAATAGTACAAGTGAAAGGCACAATTCAAAGTCACATCCGAACAGGCAAGACACAGTGCCAAAGCAGTCAGCAGCCTGGGGGATATTTAAGGCTGTTTAATCCTTCAAAATATGCCAAATATCTACCTGCAAGTCCTCAGCAGACAGCTTTGTTTCAATGAGAGGTTCACTTCAAAGAAAAGCTAATGTTGGTGCCTCCCTTCTGCTGGAGCTTCTAATAATAACAAGGTATAATTATTTAAATTAATAGTAATAATTACAATACAAATATTTGGGTCCCTAATCATCCTGTTTTGGGGAGCCATGGAACAGGAAGTATCTTTCCCCATCCATAAAGCTGAATTACTTGAGGAAAGCCTCCGTGTTTGTGGCAGCAGGCAGCCAGCGCAGTGGGACTGGAGGGATCTCGACTGAGCCCCTTCACTTTGGTGTCTGGTAAAAGTGGGCTGTTTCTCCGGGCAGTGCCCAGAGCAATGCATAGAGTCCCCTTCTCCACAGCAGCCTGAGGACTGGGATCATGGCGATGTGCTTTGGCACTCACTGTTGCTACAGGTTTAACCCTGCTACGCAAATTTGCCCAAGATCAATCCAGAGAGGGAATGTAAAGCTTCCTGGCAGTGCCTTGGTCAGGTGTTCGCTGATGTTGACACCTGAGCGGGCAGGAACCTGGAGCGTGAGTGGGCTTACACCACCGCTTCGCTGGTTTATGACCCCACAGCCTTTAATCATGGAGAGGAAGGCATGAAGAGAGCAAAGGGAGCAGAGAAAGGGCTGCTGGTGATGTCAGAGGCAGGAAGACAAGTCTGCTGGCAAAGGGAAGCAAAGGTCTGCTCCTGGGGGCTGAGGGCACAGTGGTGGTGATGGCAGGAGCAGGGAAAGGGTCGGTTTGCCGACATGCCGTGAATAAAAGTCGCTGTCAGGGGAAAGATCCCTCCACGAGGCTTTTGCCTCAGCTGAGCACGAGGGACCAAGCATTTTGCATGCTCTATTTTCCTCGCAGCCCAGAGCAGGACTTGGGGCACAGATGTCAATCTGAACTGCTTTTCGCCTTCCTTGCAAATGTTTATCCGCTACATTTTCCTTCTGCCAGCCAGCTGACAGGTCCTGGTGCAAGGCACAGGCCAGAAGGACAGAAATCTGTTTGCATTCCTCCCCGTGCAGCAGCGGTGCAGAGCCGAGCTCTTGGCACTCCTCAGCTGGTGAGGGACCAGGGGGGACGCCCACCCACCTCTGCCCCCACCTGCCACCCGCAGGTCGCTCACTCGAACATAGAGGAGGAATATTTTCCTCCCCGTTCCTGGCTACTGCTGCAGGATTTTCGCAGCAGTGTTTTCCTCCGATCTCTGCTGCCCTCTGGCGATGCAAAAGCCTTGGCGATGAGCTAAAGTCTCATTTCTTTCGCTGCAAAATCTCGCCCTCATCCTCATTAAAATACCAGCATAGTCACAGCCTGTGGTTTCCTGCTTTGTCCCCAGCACAAACTCCGAAGCCATAAGGCCACTCTGGGAAGCACTTCTTGTCTAGCACCACAACGATTTAGGCGTTAATTCATCCTTATTACCTCACATCAGGTAAATACTTTTTAATTTTTTTTTAAATTGTTTAATCAATCTACAGACTTCAATATTAATTAAAAAAATACAAACAGAACCACCTCAAACCTTTAAGATGAGGGTTAAAGGCTCTGGCTTGAAACTGGGTTCTTGCACTTCAGATTTTCCACTTGAATTTCTCTCTTCACCAGGAGTCATTCTGGGAAACTTAGCCCTGACCCATCCACTGATGAGTACAACCCCACATTTAGATCAGGCATCTATTTCCCATCAAATTCCCATCTATTTCCTATTTATTCCCCAGTCACCCAGGGAAGAAGCTGCCTCTTGCAGGGTCTGGGCCAGACTCTGCATGGGGCTCTAGGAGAAGAGCAGAGGGGAAGATATTTTCTAACCCCTGCTTGATGTGCTTTTCAACTAAGCTGCCTTTTTTATTGAGATACGTGCTGTGACAAGTGAGCAGGGATGGAGTCAGACTACTGCATGTTATAACGAGCAGTATTTTCTCCCAAGCTCTGCTGTTCCCATCACCTGCTGCAAAACAGATCTTTAAACCAGTCTCTGCTTCTCCTGCATGTGCAGAGACCCGTTGAGAGGAGAGGAAAAACCCATTAGGCAGGCTCCTGGCTGAAGAGGCAGACCTGCATCAAGCCTGCTCCTCCACTGCCTCTCAGCATCCTCCTGGCCAATCTCCACTGCCTAGCACTGCTCAGCAGGGCCCAGAAGGAAATGCTTCCCTAAAGCACCCACCGGAGAGCTGAAAATTGCCAGCAGGCTATTCCCACGCTGATTCTCCAGGTCACGGGAGGGAGGCAAGGCAGCCCCCCCAAGATAACACATCAACCCAGAAATCCAGACCCTTTTTTCTCTGCTGCATCTCTAGGAACGATCGCTTCATTCCTCGACGCTTGAATTTCCGCCTCCGCAAAGCGAGGACATCGTCTCCACTGTAAAGCAGTGTGAGAGCTGCTGGTAACAAGATTTATGATTACTGAGTTATTTAGTACAGCTTTTAGATCCTGCTCCATTGATTTTGCTTCGCAGACTCCGTGGCTCCAGCTGCTATTACCGGCTAACTAACACGTGCCCTCCCGTAGCTGCTGGACCTTGTGTTTCTGAAGGAGGATCCTGGCACCCAGAGCTGCGCAGAGAGAACAGCATCAGCCATGATCACTGGAGGATTTACAGTCTAAATTAGATCTTGCATAGAACCTCGTTTCTTTCTTTTTGTACTACCCCCTTGGACCAGCACTTGCCACAAGCAAAACCAAAACTCTCAGTGCCACATTTAACTCATAACTCATAACTCATAACTCATGTCATTAGGTGACACCTAAGAGGATTAAATACCTTTCTCCAACCAGCTCCGTGAAAAGCAACAGGTGATGGGAGCCCCTAAAGCAGGTCATTCTTCATCAGTCCTGTTGCTCCTGTGACCTGTGGCCAGTTCAACCCCCCTCAAAAGCTCTGCTGCCCTGTGCTGCTCTGCAGTCCCTAGGAAAGGGCTGATGGGTTGTGCATGGGAGGGTTTCTCTGAGCTGATGCATGTTTCGATCCTTAATGAGTCATTTTAATCATCTGTGCTGCAGGGCAAAGAGAGATGTTTTGTCCAGGTTTATGGCATTTAAGTTTAGGTGAGGAGGTGGGTCAATAGCAGGTGCATACACCTTCTGCATCTAAGACTTTTTTAGGTCGCATTATTTGGATTGTGACAGGCAATTCTCCCCCCTTCAGTAAAATCTATACCATTTGTCTCAATGGGATTAATTAGAAATAATTTTTAAAAAAGCAATCCAATGTGCCAGCAGCAGACTGCTTGAACATGCTTTGTGTGTGCACATTTCTGAGCACATGAAGGACAAAAGTGCGAGTCTCTGAAGAGGAAGGTCCTGGGAAGCCCAGATCAACATCAAACTGCTCAGCAGCATTTCTGCTTTGTTTATGCCATTGCCATTTGGCCACAGTCACAAAACCAAGTATCCTTTCAAGTACCTAAACTGCCAGTTTGTGGTTCAGTATGAAACAGCACAAATTTAGGGTCAGCTCTGCCTGTGCTTCGCTTCCCTCATCCCCTGTATCTGAACTAAGCTGGTTAGGCTGGGAGGCAATGCTGCAGGATTTCCTAATCCCAGCAGAGCCACCAAGCCGCCCCCAAACACATCATCCTACCCTCCAGTTGCTTTTAAATCCAAATCCAATCTCAAACAAGAGCTCAGTGCTCCAATTCCAGACCCAAAGGCTGGGTTTCCATTCAGGCGCATTTGTTTTATTCCAAATCCCATTCACAAAGTGACACTGGACAGACAGTGTCTGCAGACAGGAGACATGAAAGTGCCCTCGCCATGAGGGGAGTTGTGCACACTGGAGCATCTTGGCAGACGTGCTGGGCCCTTTGCCCTTCAGGATGCAAATAATCATCACTGAACCGCACTGACAGATTTGGATTTTCATGTACTGAGAAAGAACGGTCAGTTCTTAATAGGTAATTAAAGCTCCTCTTTAATAAAGCAGCACAAAACATTTTATGTCTCCCAGCTTGTGCCCCTGTGTAACTCAAGTTCAGATGAACACATTGACAAAGAAACATCCATCTTATCTAATGTTTCTTGACTAGGTTTTAAAAGCAGTAAGGCTGCTGCAGGAATTCTCCTGAGAGCTCCCTGCTGGTGTGCTGCTGGGGGACGGCTCCACATTTTGGCTCGCTCTGCTCTGCCGGCATGCGGAGAGTGTCTTCACAGCCTGCCATCTCTCCGTGGGGAGATCAGAGCTTCTCCAGCCTTCCACCATCCACTTCCATCCCTCACAGCGACAGTGGCTGAAAGCTCAGTGTGAGCCAGCCTGCCTTGACACAAACAGAAAGGCTCAGCTTATGGCTGCTGAAACACAATTCTCTGCGTTCCTCGTTAGGGTGCTGTGCTAATTAATATATCAGAATGGGCTGTCGGGAACACATGCTGATTAACCACGAGCCCAGTGGAGAGGGGCTGGGTGGAACTGTGATGCTGGAGCTGGTTTCTTTATTTAACTCCAGATTTCTTTGCCTCCCTACAGTAGCAGCTTTCTGCCTGCACTTCTCTAATGCTCTTTGTCACAGCCGCAGGCATCACAACAACTTTGATTTCTTAAAGACAGACGCAAACTATATTTGTGCTGAATTCTTTAAATACCATAAATACCACAGATGTATAGACAGTACAAGAAGTAAGAGTGTCTTAACAAAACCAACCTGCCACACTCAGCCCCAGCATTTCAAGGTGCTTGTGAATAATCTGGCAATTTCAGGTCAATCAAAAGGCTGTTACATTACATCCATGAGGATCCCTTTCTGAATTTCCTGGTGTAGCTGGATGACAAAAGAACAGTGGCCTCTCTCCTGCTGTAATTTTTGCTGGAGAAGAGTCTCAGTTTCTGCTACCTGCTTTCATCCTTCTTTTGGCATTGCTTTATCCCTCATGCCCTCCTGCCCACCGAGCCTGCCTTGTTTCACCTCTTTTCTGCATCTGTCCTTCTCCCAGGCTGCACCTCTGGCTTTCCCTTCCAAGCACAGGCAACCTTTCTGTTTTTCCTCTCTGCTCTAAGCAGTGTTTCCGTTACATCACTTCCAGCGCCTTATGCTTGTCCCTCTTGCATCTGCCTCTTCCTCCCCACGGTCGTCTTCTTTTTTTTGGCCCTGCTTTCACTAAAACAGGCAGCCAGTTGGTATTCCCACACTGGAGGAAGCGCTCAGCACAGTCCTTGGGTACAGTTTTGAATTCCCATTGCTCACAGTCAGTCTCCTTCAGTTACTCAAAAGGGAACTCAGCAGATAACTTTTCAGCTGCCAGCTCGCAAGAGTTCTCAGGGGTGTTCTCTATTTCTGTCAATAGCTCCTCTGTTGCTCCCACCACATACCTGAGATCATACATTCTAATATTTTTCCATGGGAAAAGACAAGTCAGCCAGAACCTGGTGACTTTCAAAAAGCGATCCCTGACTATCTCACAGTTGCAACCAGGAATGCCTCAAGGAAACTTGTACCTCTGCGTGCACCAGGGCACATGCAAAGATCTGTCTCGTTGGCAGGATTACAATCTGCACTTGTGCTGCCAAAAT
This sequence comes from Pseudotriccus pelzelni, assembly GCA_035584735.1. Lineage (NCBI taxonomy): Eukaryota > Metazoa > Chordata > Aves > Passeriformes > Tyrannidae > Pseudotriccus > Pseudotriccus pelzelni. The sequence continues at coordinate 584,656 of JAWMRA010000113.1, read as the reverse complement.
GCAAATGCTACTGTTGGCCAGCTGAAAGCACACCAGTAACTCCAGCACTTTAAATAGTCCGTATGTGTGACTGACTGGTGCTGCCCACTTTGTAAGTTGTAACAGGAGTTTGTTGGGTTCACACCTCCAGACAAGACCAGCAGGATGTACCTGGAGCTGTGTCAACAACCAACCTACACGTTTTGCAGGGGCTGTTGGTGCACTGAAGGAAGCAAGTTTAACAATCACCACCACGCTGTATTTCTGAAAAGTCAAACACCGCAGACCTCATTTCCTTTTGGTGAGTTTAACAGCTCTGACCTTAACAACTCCACAAAGCACTGGGAGGTGGGGAAGGGAAAGCATGAGGAGCAACAATGTGCTGGTGCTACACCCATTTTGCCCCAAGCAGCTCCCCCCTCCTGCACTGGGTTTAACCGTGCTCTGCAGATGTGAGGAATCACAATGTTCCAAAGGCCAAATCCCAGGGCTGGAGCACCAAGGGTAGTGAAGAAATCAGTACAGAGTGAAATGACTATGATTCTATTCTATGATTCTACGACCAGGGTCTCTTGCTTCCAAGGAAGCTCAGTACTTCCTCCTTGGCAGGGGTGGTGGCTCCCCAAAGTCTGTGGTCCCCCAGGACTGGACCAGCTCCATCACAGAGCTCAAAGCTGGCCAGGTTTGGCCCCTCCTGCTCTCACTTGTTGGCATTGGCAAGATCTGCCTCCACTCCGTCCCCACCACGAGAGGACACGCAGGTCTGGGAGCTCAAGTGACCCCCACGGCCAGCACAGTGCAGGTGAGCGTATCCCAGAGCATGGAAAATGGCACACAAGGACTGGGCAAGCCATGAAATCACAGTAACTTGAGTTAGAAACGGCAACGCTCCCTTCCGATGCAAAGATATATGCCATGTGCATTTATCAGAGCCCTGGATCTCTATTCTTCTGCACTTAACACCCTTTCCAGCATGTGCTATAAAGTAAACATCACCATAGAGGAAGATGCATTTTTGCAATCACCATCCATATGCCCAAGCCTCAACTCCCTCTAGGGAAAGTGTGATCCAAGGGATGACAAAGATAACAGACATCTCAAAACTGCCTGGGTTAGATCAGGCTCTGTTTGCCCAACTACATATCATAAAAGGGTATCAAGAAAATCCCTTCTCAAGATTGGCTGCAAGCTGCCATATGCATAATCTACATTTACATATACGTATGTAAGCTTAATATATATGTAAACTATATTTACATACAAACATATGTTAAAGCCTTTGGTAAGGTTGAATGATCCCTACAGGCTGAGCTGCTTGAATTTCTCAAGATAAGACTTAGGCACTTAATTCTATTTGCTGCACTAGGGATGATAAACCTCAGATATTTATGTGAAAAAGCTCGTATTTTTCAGTAGTTGAAATTCCTAAGGCCTTAATCAGGTTAGAGGGATTTAGAAGGTAGATCGAGATCTGCATCACATGGGAAATAGAATTGACTTTTTAAAAAATGCCTACAATAATGATTTTAAAAGGAAAGAAAATCCTACCATTTCAGCAGACTTCTCCAAGTCCACACAAGGCACACTCTGGCAGCCAAGTGCCACCCTTCTGATTTCCAAGAGCTCTGTAGCATTCCAAGGCATCACTGCAGAAAATAGATGTATTTTTATGGTAATCATTTCAACACCTTTGACATTGTTTTGCAACTACCTTGGATCCCATTACACTTCACAAAGCTGCAGAGAGAGATGAGGACTGTGACAAGTCTAAATTTAAGGAGTCAGAGGAGACCTGACTCACTGCTGGCACTGCCACTGGCTCCCTGCACGAGTGGGTAAATCACCCAGTGTGTCTGTGCAGCATCTCAGCCTTGCCCAGAGCCCTTCTCCCTGAAGCTGTGCGTTCCAGGAGAAATATTCCAGGAGCAGGGCAGAATAAGAGCATTGGTGACATCCATGAATGTCTCCATCACACACAGTTTGGCACTGAGTGTGTGCTTGCCTTCCCTGACCGTGCAAGGGGCTATGAGTGGTCAGGGCTGATAGAAGATCAGCACGACAATATGTTGTGTGGGCAGGCAAAGCCTAAACCTTGTGCTTTGCTTCAGGCAGCTGCTTCTAAATAATAGTGAAAACTAACCCGTCAAAACAAACGAGTGGCCTTTTCAACCAAAATTAAAAAAACTGGGGATATTTTTAGTTTCTGCTCCACGTATCCTGCATTTATTTCTAATGGCAAACTAGGAGGAGGGGAGATGATAGAGGTACCTGGGTTTTGATAAATTGTATTTAATTTCCAGGGATCCACATGCTATTTGGTGGGCTCTGAAAACATATCGCTATTGAAAGTAGAAACATTTTGATGACTGTTTTTAACAGATCACGATAAATCTAGAGATGCCCTTCCTCTGGCCCTGCACTCAGCTGGGACAACCCCTGGCTGTCTGTGACCACCTCCAGCTTTATGTTGGCCCACGAGAGATGTGGACCATCAATCTGCAAGCAGCCACAAGAGCCTCTGGATCAATGGATGCCTCCAGGGCCACATTTGTATTTGACAAATCCTCTGCTTATGAAATCCATGTATTACGGTGTTTCTTTCCTGTGTTACAAGCATTAATCAGAGAGGCCTTTCTGGAGGGAGGAAACTGATGGTGATTTGAGGGTAACATCTGCAATGTGATGTTGCTGCTAATATTTCTGCACTGTGACTTCTGCCACATCCAGTGTCAGGAGTGCTCCTCGGAGATTGACTCCTGCAAAGCCATCTGCCTGTGCAGGTGATACCTTGCACCTTGGAGAAAACAAGCAGAAATCCACCACAGCTCCCCTTCCCCACTGTCTGACAATCCAGAGCCAATGAAGGCTAAGCCAAGCAAAGGAATTAAATATGCTGGAAGACCAAAGCCCTCACTCCCCTGCAACAGAAGGTAAATATCTCCAGTATTTACAGTACCAAAGTTATATTGGAGAACATTCCCACAGAGACACTGACTCAAAGGGAAGTGTTGCCAGTGTTTTGGCTAACACATGGATTTACGTCCCAGCTGCAGAGCCATGTCCTGAGGACGGGAGGGCCTGGGACAGCCAGGGTCACGCAGCCCCCTGGCTGAGAAGCAGCAGAGCGGTACTAAGAGCCACAGGAGAGATAAAAGAGAAAGGTAAAAATAGAAATACTCAGACTCTATTTTGTCATTAACAGGAAAAAATTCAAGCACCACCATTTTGTCCTTAATATGACTAAGGACAAGGTTATACTGTGGGGGTACACCCCTGCTCCATAGACCCCACCTCTGCCGAATCCCTCATACTGCAATAGCCCTGAGGCACAAGGCCTTGCCACCGCAGCACAGGGATTTCCTTGGGAATGTCAGCAGCTCTGCTCCACATATAGAGTGAGGACTGGTTCACATTCATACTTCCCTTGCTGCTGGGAGGCCAAGCCTTTCCCACTTCTTGGCTGAACATGGGACCTGGCATCAGGAAAAACCTGAGACTGAACTGATGCTGCTGGTGACTGGGGGGAAAGCAAGTATTTTCTTCTCACTGGTTATATCCTCAGTCCTCTGCTGCCATGTTTTGCTGTTGCTTCAGGCCCTCTGATGGCTTAAACCCTAGTGGACTACCATGGAGCCGCAGGCACTCCCCACAACATCAGATCAGTATTTCCCAGAGTGCTCTTGACTCAGTCTCAGGGTGCAGCACAAGGCAGACAGAAGCTGACACTCCCAGCTCTACAAGCTGCTTCCTTTCCCTGGGAAGCTTTTCCTAAACTATGCAATTCCTCAGTCTCTTCAAATAGTCAAATTTCAGGAGGAAAGCAAGAAAGAAATTCCTTAAGGGATTCACTTTGTTTCTGGGGAAATCAAAGACAGTAAGGCACCAACAAGACAAATATCCTTGAAGTTAGCACAGAGCGCTGCTTCGCACGCAACACCCTTTCCATAACACACTGATTCCATCCCCAGTGATTCACAAGGAGCAACTGAGGATGTGCAGCCCTGTCCTGAGACTAACATGTTTTCAGTTGGCTGTTTCACTGCACTCCTCCAAAAATCCTCCATTTGCAGATCTCAACATGTTCATCATCCTCTACGTAGGAAATGCCTACTTGTGCCGGCACCAGTTATGCACTTTCTGGATCTTGGTCTTGGAAATGCACAAGACAGTCTGAGCAGTGACCCAGGGGAGTTTCCCCATTAAAAACTGAGAGCAGCAACAGTCCCCGAACTCTAGCTGTAATCACAGTTTCCCATACTGGAGCAGAGAGCAATCCCTTCTCCATCCCCTTTTGCCCTGGATGGTGCTGGTTGCAGGAGCAGGAAAGTAGCATGGCAAGGGGAGATCCTCAGAGCAGTCACCAGAGTGACATTCCTATCATTGTGACAGAACAAAAGGAAAAGCATTCAGTTTTATTCTGATGTACAAACAGGATAGGTTTAGGGCTTCCTGATCCATTTCACTCCTCAGACCTATCTCAGCACTTTCAGCCTGTCTTTGAGAGCTGGAATCCAGCTCAACCCATCTCCAGCATCCTTCATTTTTTATGTCTTCTAATCATCTCCCAGCTACCAGATCATCCCACACTGGATGGAAACCAATGGATTCCTTAACATACACAGACATCCCCACGTAGGCTCTGCCTTCCCTTTCTGCTACTCAGCACATCTGGTCAGCAAAGGAGCCCTTTGAATTTCCCTACTTGGTGTGAAAGCATTTGATTTGTGTCTCATTTTGCTGCAGAACTGAGCGTAGGTGCTTTGCCAGCCACCCCCTCAGCCTTCCCAAGGGGATACTCATGTCCCCTAAGCTCGCTCTGTGCAGTGAAACCTCAGATGCCAGCGGCAATCTGAGTGTTTATCACTAATAACATGATTTCCTAGGGCTTGGAGAGGGAAGGTAATCCAGACCACCATATGAATAAACACAGATCCAAAACGATGAATCAGAAAAGCATGCACTCATTAAATATGTAAGATCTCACTGTAACAACCTCCTTTAAATCAAAAAAGCAACTCTTGGAGTCTCTGCCTGGCCTTCCTCTCCATCTATGGAGAGCCAAAGAGCCTACAATTGCTGACCAGGTCTGGATTCAGAGAAACTGAAGAATTTGCCTGAAAAGGAGCAGCTTTTATGATCTCCAGTTATATTTTAGCCTGAAGTGTCTGACCCAGGGCTGGCTGCCCACCAAGACTGCTGCTATGTCTGAACCTTTTCCAGGCTGCACATGCACATCATGCAGATGGAGATGCTGAGGGGAATTGAGGCTGCAGCAAAAGTAGAAATGTTGCACTGCTTGAAGCTCATTGAACTTACAATAACTTCCCCAAAGCAGCCAGACTGCAGCTAGAACTGTTCATGTCCCTTGTTCTTCCATAAGTATAACAATTAATAGCTGTATTTGATTTTTTTTTTAATTGCTCCCAATCCAAAACTCCACTTTCCAAATTCCAGCCCAGGCAGAACTTTCATTGAGTAATGAACCCTGAAACTGGACAGTGAGACATGTGACTGCACTAGAAGCAATGGCACTGCCTTGACTCAAAGGGGACAGGATCACAGCATATAAATATCTTCAAGGTGACAGTACATGAGAAGGCTGGCAATTATTCATAATTTTAATGGTGTCCTAGTTAGAACAGCTGGGACCAATTCATCACTGGGTGGGTGTAACCCAAACCTGTGTATTCTACAGCCTTCCATGCCATTTCCCAGAAACTTATCAAAAGAGCATTCACACCCTCTGCCCAGAGCAGCCTGACTCCTCAGGCTATAAACTAGGCGTTAAGAGGCCTGAGAGATAGGAAGATATTCCTGTCCTCATGCCCTTTGATGGAATCCCCCTCTCTGAGGGAAGGACTGAGCATTCCTGCCCTGAACTGGGGAATATATAAACTGGGAGTTTTGGAACCTCTGGTACCACTCGTGGGATCCAGAGGAAGACTGCAGC
>JAWMRA010000113.1:535460-578627 GCA_035584735.1 Pseudotriccus pelzelni | reverse complement strand
AATTGTTATTCTGACTTATAATCTCTCTTTTGAGTTGAGTTCATTTCCCCTGCTGGTTAACTTTTAAACCAGCACAAATGGATAGTTGGAGACAGAGAACTCACAGGTAGTAAGGGAGTAAAATATCTACACTGGGGGGAAGTTTTTAGCAGGAAAGCTGTAAAGCTGGGAAGAGCTCAGCAATGAGTGAAACTCTTTGCAGAGAGAAACTCTGCCCAGCTCAGGCATGGTACCTCACTCCTGAGCTTGTTTTCCCCCACTCAGCTGATATAAAGGATGCCCATGGACAATCAGGTTGGATCCCTCATGGCCACACCACAGCTCAGACTTATAACCCAGCAGGGCTAAAGTACAAAACAAGAGAAGGCCACAAACTGCCCAAGTGTTGTCACAAATACCATTAACTTTGTTCAGCTTCTGACTAAAGGTACCCCAGACAAACAAAAAAGGGCAGCCATTCCCCCCCTCCAGGGTTTCCCCAGACACAAAAGGGTGGCCATTCTCCCACTCCGTGGTTTCCCCAGAAAGAAAATGGTGGCCATACCCTTGCTCCATGATTTCCCCAGACACAAAATGGCAGCTGTTCACACATTTCACACCCCATGATTTCCCCAGACAAATAAATGTGACCGGTAAAAGTTTGTTGTTTCTCCTCCATGTAGAACAGCAAAACGCATCTCCAGCACAAGGAGCAAATGAAGGTGCTGGAGTCTGAGGGTGCACGGCTGCTGCTAATTTCTTAAGTCAATCAAGTAAGCAGCAACCCAATCTGCCATTACATTTGCAGGCTGAAGGAAGAATATGAAAATAAGGGGACTGACTTTGGGAAGAGGGTTGTCAGACACTTCCTCGGTAAGCTCTGCGATGCCTCACTGCTGCTGTTGGACGTTCGGACGTATGCAAATCCTCTTCAGCACATTTGTCTTTGGAGCTGTGCTCGCACACAAACACGTGACCCACACTTACATGTGCTGCATGAGTTGTGAAGTGCTGGCACCTCCCAGCCTCTGGGAAAACATTAGAAAAGATCACATTTCCTTTTTGTGACTTAACAGGTTCCTTGTATTTCTTTGCAGCTTCTCTGCTTTGCAGCTGCAACACAACAGCCTTCAGCAGCAGCAAAGAGCCTCCGGGCCCACTTCAAATCCCTGATTTCCTTCAAAATTTTCCACGGCAATGCTTCCCCGCTGTCAGTTTGTGTCTGCGTCCCCATCATGATGCAATGGGCAGTAGAGAACGGCTGGGGCAATATTTCCAGCTGCCCTCGGCTTTCCAAGCAGCTTTGAGACTGCTTATTTCAGTACTGCTTCAATGTTTCTCTCCTGTTTGAGAGTCTCAGCACACAATGCTCTACTTTGGCTAATTAATTTTTAAAAAAGCTGTGTATATTAATGCAAATTCTATTAGTGATGCCTCTTGGCAGCCCATGTATTAAATACAATGCCAGTAGCATGACAACACTTGACAGTCTCCACAGTGGTAAATTACATATATTATTATTTTATGCTCCTTTTAATGCTTTTAAGATACATCCTTAAAATAAACCAGAATTGTTAGTACGCTTGTACGAAAGCACAAAAATATTCCTTCTTAATTTAGCAAAGCGTGTGTTCCTATTAGAGCTGGAGATGCCAGATAAAGACTGGCACACACCATGTGTGGTGTGAAGTGGTGGAGCTGTGTTGCCTTCAGAGGGATTGCAGAGGCTGATATCAAGGGAGGCTCTGACTTGCTATTCCTCTGGAGCCATAACTTGATATTCCACACTGGATGATTATCATCAAAGGACAATCACAATATATGCTAGCAAGTCCAGCTACTTTGAAAACCATTTTGATGATAAAAGTTCATAAATCTGTGGAGTGTTTAGCAGCAAAAAGACACACTCTGGGCAAACCATACAAATGTAGGCCTTAGTTAGGCCTGGCCCTGACATAGCCAGAAACCTACTTGCAGACTGTGGGAAAATTCAGAAGCAGTGATAACAGGCTGCAGGGCTGAAAACAGAGGAATCTGTGCCAAAAATAAGGAGGGGTTTTAGGTGAAAAACAATGTCTTCATATCGCGTGAAAACCTGTAAGCATCCAATGGGAAGTACGTTAGCAATGCATGCTTGGCTTGTGGGTGAGAGCCCAGAACCAATAGTTTGAGAGTGATCACGCACCAAGGGGTAGTGGAAGTGTGTAAAAGACCGGGTTATGTAAATAAAAGGGGAACGTTGCGTAAATCGTATTGATTTGTGTGCAAGTTTGTTCTCAGAAGCTCCTCCGCCAACATAAATCTTTGCTGGTGTGATGGCCACTAGAGAGGAACAAAAGAAGGGGCTTTGCAAGTGCAAATCCCTGCTTGCGAGAGTTTACAATGCACAGTTCAGTGGTAGCACTGTCTGTGTTGGATTCAGCCCTTTCCACGACGAAGGAGAAGACTCTGCTGACAAGTTATATCCCACAGCAAATAAGTTGTGCTGACTGCTCACGATCGAGCAGGAGCTCGAAGGGTACTGTGCAGGATCCAAGCAAAGCTGGATCTTGCCCAGCGTGAAGTATTACAGAGAGAAAAGAAACTGAACAGGGAAGGGAAGCTTTCCAGAGCCATCTTGGTGGGACCAGCAGGACTGAAAGCCTGGCACGGGACAATCATCAAGAAAAGAAAGGAAATGGGGGGAAAAGCACTCCTGGAACAGACAGGAACACAGCCTGACCTCACAGGGATCAGATATGAGAGACCCCTGAACCTGCAGGATCACATTAGATCCTGGAGTGTAAACAGGCTGGCAAAAATGGCCCTGTAGCCACCAAACTCACTCTTAAAGACCCTCTGCTCTTGTGTGCCTGGCCCAGGTATTCAACAGTTCACTGCTCTGCTAGTCCAGAAAGCAAGTAAAGCTAATCAGAAGGTCTCACCCCCCGCCATCCTGGGTGTTAAATACAATGCCACACAATGGGACAGATGGATTTCTAGTTCTTTCCTTTTTTTTTTTTTTTTTTTTCCTAAAGCAGCACATTGAAGACATGGAAACGTAACAGTTAAGCTCTGAGAAGCAAGGCTGCACAGGTAACCTGAACTCAGCCCTCTTAACATAACAAAACCTGGAGTTGGCCAGTTGCACTCCTGTCTCTGTCACAGCTTCCTGCTTTACTTCACTGTGCAGGAGGGGCACCGTGGCAGGAGCTGATGTTCTGCTCCAGCAAACACTGTTTGCCATCTCCTACCTTCGACTCTGTAACCTTGGCATCCTTCAAATGAAAGAGGCAGATCCACTGCCAAGGTCAGGCTGCTCTCTGCCCCCAGGTATTTACTGCTGCTCAGACGAGTTCACCTGAGTAGGCTGCACAGCAGAAGGGAAAAGGTGCTGGCTGACAAAACCCAGTCAGAAGACACTGAGTGCCCTCGTGGAAGTAATTTGTGACTGAATAGTATTTTGCCTGTGTTGGGAGCCAGCAAGGTAAAATAGGTCAGTTCAGTTTTATGGCCGAGTCCTACTACAAGATGGAACCTTGTGAAGATGTTGCTGCCTGCAGACATCTTGAGTTTTGCACGTAGTATTTTCGCCTCCCTCTGCAGTGCATCAGCTGTGATAAGTTACATCTGAAAACACCATGATGTACCCTTTAAGAAGGATCTTTTCAGACCCTTACTTCCATCAACTAAAGGCTTAAAGTAGCTTGGGGGTAGTGGCAGCTAAGGAAAGGGTGGGAAAGGTGCACATGTGCCATCCACATCACTTAGGGCTTGTGAGAGGCTCTCCCAATTACTTCTAACCTCACTCCCAAATTTGGTAAATGCAGATACTTTTTTTCAAGGTCAAAAGTCTGGTTCAGCCCCAAACAGTTTTTCTCACGTCCTTCCTCACCCGTGCCTTCATTCCTCCAGAAAACAGACGGAAGGGAGCAGATAAAAAAAACCATTGGCACAGCTCTGCCTTGGACTACCATATGCTCCTCTGAAACTCCTCTTGTCCTCTGAACAACCAATTTCTGCTCTCTGCTCTCTCACATGCAGTGATCAAAATACTGGAAGAAAATATCCACACATTTTCTCAGCCCCGTGATTTGACATTTCAAACGCCAGCATCCTGGCCCTTCCTTCACCCTGCCAGCACTCAAGCAGACCACGTTTCTTTCCCTCACTTACTGAGATTTGGTTGGTGAGACTTTGGCAAAACATCCTATTCTGAAGCACATGGCACATATGAGAGATCAGTGGCAATCATCTCATCCATAATGTCAGAATCTAAAGAGAGATTTAATCTCATGATATTTGAAGACTTCACAAGAACAAGTTTCCTTTTTTTTTAATTTGACTTTGGGATTTCCTGTAACAGAAATAACAATCCTCAAATTATCCTTTCCTGTTGGAAGGAAAGTTTTGCTGTACAAAACACACAGCAATGCCTCAAAGCAGTTCTTACCTCCTAGGAACAAAAGGTCACCACAAGAAAAAGTGCAAAAGCAGAACTTGCACATCACAAGGATCAAATGTAGGTCAACGCTGGCATGCTTTGAATATTTTTTTCCTCTGCACTGAACAGAGAGGTTAATTCCACCCCAGGCCAGACCATTCTGGGAGGGAGAGTGACTCTCTTCCACCTCTCTCTGCTCCTCCCTAGGCCGCAGTTCAATCACAAGAACCCGCAGTTAGCAATGTAACAAAATTGTTGAAAAGATCTCAGCCTAAATCACTCTTACGCATTAACTGGAGCTTAACTGGGACACCACACATGATTACAACTCACACACTACACAGAAAGATGCTGCAGGTATCAATCCCCCCCAAGTCCCAGCTCTAACACCAGTCCAGCGAACTGGCCTTCTGCAGACTTTGCCCCGTTCCTGTGATGAACCAAAGCTTTTGGCACTGCAGCAAGAGACCTCAGGGACTCACCAAAGGCAACTTCTTTATCGCCATCCAGAGAGATTAAGGCTTTAGCAGCTGCAGTCAGGAATGCTTGCCAACAGTCCATCCACAAAGCCCAAGAAGTAGGAGAAAAGCATCCATCAGCATTGAAGGAAGCCAGTGTCAACTCTGATTTGCTAAAAAGCAGGTGAGCCTTGAAGCCTTGAAAGTGGCATATGAGGAGAGTCATCAAGGAGTCTGATCCAGTCCTCCAGCCTCTGAAAGCATCTCGAACAAAGAGCACAGCAAACTGCAGCTCCAATAGAGCAAGGGAAAGCAATTTGTTCTTTAGCAAAATGCAAGAAATAAAAATAAATTAAGAAAAGACTCCTGTAAAATACTGGAGGAGGAGGGAAAGAACATAAGGCTTGAACAAACTGAGCTTTAAATCCCAAGAGAATTACAGGAAACTGCTTGGAAATGAAAGAAAAGGAAAAAGCAGCTTTCCTAGATGCCAGATGTGACTTCAGGGCAAGAGGAGCTGTGATTTTTCCAAGAAAGACAGAATTTTGCCTTGGAGGGACAGATGTAAGGACAAACCAATCCAGCTTGATGTGAAATCTCACCCTGCCATCGGTTACATGTCCCAAATCCTCTCTGCAGTTAACCTTGGTGCCAGTCACGCCAGGGGTATGAGTCTGTTGCTGCCAGACCTCGGCAGGTGTGAAAATCTGCACACACCTCACATTCATCAGTAGAGATGATACAAGGGGCAGAGAGAAGCAGCAACTTGCTCTTCAGATCAAAACTTGAGTGTGTTAAGGCAGAATTTTCTCCTAACTTATGAAAGGATCAAATTTAGAACAGGACTCACATAAAACCAAGTGAACTTTGGGTAGTATGCATGACATCACCAGGTTGTTTTTCAAGGTGCCTAGCCCTAACGTTTGGTGCACTGCAGAAGTTGTGTTGGCGTGTGTCTGCCACAGCCACCAGCCATCCTTTCCCTGCCTTTCCCTGCTCCTCCTGGCCTCCCTGAGTAGCTCTCACACCACGTATGAACTGTGGACAATGGTGGCTTAACACAGCAGCAGAACCACTCGCTCCCAAAATGCAAATGGCCAGAGAGGGAAAACTTGGTGGCATTACACCCCTCTTCCAGTTGCTTTGGATTTACCTTATCAAGGAAGACAAGTTCCCTCATTCTGTCAGTTCTGTCCTTGCTCAATCCTCACTAAGCCTTCCCGAGTGTCTGTAAGCAGACAAGGAAGTGTTTCTTGAGGTGTAGCTTACAGATTGCTGCACAAAAATAGTTTATTTGCTTACAGTGCCAGAGATGCAGCATTAGGGATGCTCTCAAGTCACTTGAGGCATAGTACGACTACAATACAAGCCACTGGAGCAGAAAGCCTAGAAGGAGGAAGGGAGACCAAGGGAAAAAAAAATGATTCAGGCTGTTTTGAATGCTATAAGCTTTGCTGTTTTTCCTCCTTTCTTAATGTGACACAGCAAGCTGCACAGGAGCACAGAGTAACAAATGGTTCCTGCAGGGATCACTTTATTAATGAAGTATTGATAAAGGCAGAATTTGAAATGCCCAAATAATAAATGCTGCTTTGCATTTATAGCACAGGCTTAAGCTCAAAAATGTTTCATGTCTGTCTTAGTCACTTGGAAAATGGCTTTTGAGGAAGGTTCTAGATATTCTGGGAAACCCCAGATCATCACAAATTAGGGCTGCCTACATCACAAAATTATGCTCATCAACTGAGTCAGCACTGGAACAAGATTAGCACTAACAACACCTGATCGACAATAACAAGACATTTAAGGTACTCCAAAAAGTTTATTACAGTGTAGATGCACTATGCAATGACTGTCACTGGAAAAATTACTACAGTGTGGAGCTAATAGCTCATTTTCCAAAATGTTTTGCAGCAACTTTGAACACTCAAATAAAAAGTGGGTGTTGTGAAAATGAAAGCATTCTGAGCCAAATTTTGCTCTTACATGTGCTGTTATTGCAGCTCCTAATGAGATTTGGTCTTATAGCCGAGAATCAGAGCAGTAGCATGCAATTATTTGGGGTTTTTAACTGAAATAATGTTGATTTAGAGCTCGATAGAGGAGTCTAGTTATATAGAGTTCTACAATTTTTTTTTCTTTTATACCTGTATCTTTGCAGCTGCCAGGCTCTCATAAAATAAAACCAAGGTTAAACTGAGCAATAGCTCCTTCCCTAAGTGACTCACTGCATCTCTCTCTCCTGCACTTGCCATTCAGCCTCCTTTCTCCAAGGCTGTGCTTTGATAGTGTTTTACTCCAATTTTAGCCATATCCTACGTGGCCACCGAGAATCAGTTCCCCAGACTTCCCCTGGCAGAGCTAAATATGTTTGTGCTATAGGAAAAAACAACACCATATGGCAGTTTTTGATCTTTAAGCAGAAGCTGGTTTTTTGAAAACTGATGAAGCTCCACCTGTCTAGAAAGTTGCCTTTCCCTCCCAGATGCTGCAAAACTTATTTGCACACTGCACATGTACCCAGCATCCAGGATAAGGAAACTGTGGAGGTCTGTCCTGGACTCTCACCAGTTCCTGATTACACAAACTCTGCAGTGTCACTGCCGTCTTCAGAGGTGATCAGAGATTGGATTTTCCCTATTCAGGTACACTGATAGTTTTTGATACTCTGACATCAGTAGCTGATGGGATTTTCCCATCCATTTCCCACGACACTGGCCCCAACTGCAGCCGTATATTTGCACATAACCTGAGGTTCATGTATACATAGCGTGGGTCCACATCCACTTACATAAGCCTGACGCACCACATTATCAGCCCGCTTTTAAGAGCCTCTGACATTCTCTTGGACTAATTCCGCAGGCCAGTGGTTCTTGCTCAGTGTAGTTGTGACCTTTTTATCTACATTAAAATCACTTAAGGACATAAGAAGGGTTCAGCCTTTCATGGGACACAAAGTGTCCACTCTGACCTGCCACACGGTGCCAACAAGAGACCAGCAGATACCAGCTGGTTACCCTGTGCATTGTGCCATGATGTGGCCCGGGTGCATCCATACCAAAAAAAAAAAACAAACAAACCCCACACTAGAAAGGAGGCATGAGGAGAGGGAGAATAAGCATGATTGCCCTGAGCAAGATGCTGGCTCTGCTTTCTTTCTTCATGCTGTGCAACTATTTGCTAAAGGAAATAACTTCACTAAAGATGCTCCACTTCCTTTGTGAAATTACTCTTGAAATGCTGATTCTCCATCTGTTGCACAGCTCCAGATTTTGCAAGATATTTAGGGACCCAATAGCTCCCAATTCACATAGATGTCTGACATGTTTTAAAAATTAAATTTCTGCCTTTACATGTAACAGCACACAAATTTAACCCTTGATTTTTAGGTGAGGGGAAAAGGATTGTAAAAGCAATCAAAATGACTTAAGAAAAACAGACTTGACCTTGAAACAAGATATAAACCTTGATGCAAAACGTTATGGGCCACATCTATGTCTCAGACACACCATGTGCTGCACCACATCGTCTTCTCAGCAGTCACTTGAAAACTTTGCACCTTTACTATACAAATTCAGAACTTCATTTTCCTGTATTGTTAATTTTTTAATTGGCTTTTTTTATCCGTACGTTTTCACACTCACACCACACTTATCTACATGTTCACATTTTTATGGAATTCTTCAGATTCATTCAAGGAAAGTTATTTTAAAGACACTCTGAAAGGAAACACTTCTTGAGTCATCTATCCATAAAGTGCTTTCACTGTTGTGAGTCTATCCACTGAGGACTCCAAGGGACAGCAGACCCAAACTGCACAGCTATCCTAAAACCCTTTTGAGTTGCAAGCAATAATTGAAGACCAACCTGTAAGAATCATTTCAGGCTAGGAAGAAATGCTGTATAACTTATTTGGAATGTGAGCCAGTCTCCAAACAGAAGAAGGTCCCAAACAGCTTTCTTGGTTTTCAGATAAAGACTAGACTAGGACATCATGGCAAAGATAATGTGTTCAGTATGAGACATGTAACAGGTCAGTCATATATTCTACTTTTCTGTCACCAAGAGATCTTCCAGAAAACTGTAATCTCGCTGCAAAACTTTGCTTAGTCTTGCATTTCTCGTTGGAGTTCCAACAAGTAGCCATGAAAGTGATTTGTGAGGGCTCCAAATTCTCCATTGAAGGCAATGGCACCACACCAACTCAAAGCAACGGTAAGTCAAGACCATCTTTCACCCTGTTTAAAAATTAAGGTTCAGCACACTGCCAAGTTTCCTTCTTGGACTCACAGATGTCTGAAAAGTTTGCTTCAAGAGACAATTAGCTCTTCCATTCATCCTGTGATTTGTTCATTCAGAAACCAAATGACTGCCCTTTCATATTAGCCAAGATTCATGCTCTCATATCTCAGGGTAGCACTCTGAAGCAGACTGAAGAACCACTTAAAAATTATGTATTCATTATTCATTTCCAGAGTTCATTAAATAATCTTTCATATTTGTTTTCTTTGTATTTTTGCCACAACTGAGTGCAAATAAGCTAACTACTGGGTCTCAGAGGAAAAGATCAAGGATGCTGATTACCTCAACATACAGCCTGTTTTCTGCTGGAGGCTACAGAAGAGTGTCTCTCCTCCTGAAAACCCCAAACATACCCAGTGTAAACAGCAGTCACTGCCTGCAGTCCACATCAGCTGATGGTTTGGGAAGGACTCCTTCAGCCCTCGCCAGGGCTTTGACGAGACCGGAGCATAAAACAGCTTTTTCCCATGGAACCAGGCATTCAGAGAGGAAAGCAAGCAGCAGGCAAAGGCTATCCTTAGGGAAGCAGGGAAGCCAGCACTCCACCCCAGGGAAATCATCTGCAGAGAGCAGAGTACAACTTCCATCCTAGGCACCAGGCAGAGGATGTCTTCCTGAAAACGGCAGAGAACTGACTGGTAGAGAAATCCTGGTGAGGAAGAACCACTGCCCTGGGGCATAGTCAGAGCCTGAGGTTAAAGCTACATCCCTATTTTGGGATTTTTATATAACCCTATTTTGGTCGGTTTTCAGTCAGAAAGAAATCCCTGCTCTTCTCATGTCCAGTTCCTTCACTGGATGGATGAATTTTGCAAACCAGGAAAGGCCAGGAGAAAACATCTCCCCTACACTGGCATTTGATGCAGGATCAGGCAGTTTCCAACCAAACTGAAGCCTGTTGACCACTGTATGAGCTGTCTTTATACTGCTGCCCTCAGAATCCTTGACGTAGTCATTGCATCTGCTCCCCTGGGCTCTGGGGGAGGCATAAGCAGCATCAGTGGCCTGAGGGACTACCACAGTTGTTTTGCAGAAGCTCAGACTGTTATTTAACTGCTACATCCTCAGATGATAGACTTAGGTTATGTCAAGCACTGGAGACTTACCATTGCCAGAAGGGCAGTGCTCTGAAAAAGCAACCTTGAATTTGACAGGGTGGAAGAGGAAGGCTGAGGCTATAGTGAACTGTGCTGCACTGCTGGCCTCAAAACACACGTGTCAGTGCCTTGGTGGCTTTCGATGTCTCACAGGATGAGCTCCTTCCTGAAAAAGCTCTGCGCTTGGGAGAGAATCCAAAAAGCCCAAAGGACAGGTGGCAATCCTATGGGGCATATCCCTGTATCTGGTGCCTAAGGCAGACTCTTCCTCCCTCTCCAGCTGCACATACTTTCCTCAGTGCTAGGAAAAAGCAGTTAATCAAGTGCCCACTGCTGAACACAGCTCTGGAGCAAAGGAGCACTGGCATGCACGTGTCCCAAGCTAGGGCTGCGACAGATGCTGCCACAGGGCAGGGATGCCTTGATCCCAGTGCTATGGGGGTTTCCCAGCCAGAGCAGCACCAGCTCTGCTGATATTTATCTTGTTTTCCCATGGGGCTCTGATTAGTGCAGCTTTAAATATTTTCTTCCCTTTTAACATGGTCGCTCAGAATGAGGCAGTTGAAGTGAAATGCAGAGGTTCTGAAATCAGGCAGGTTTTGTTAGCGGGGTACATTGCTCCTCTCATCAGCTGCCTCCCATCTCCTTTCCTTCCTCCACATGACATCCCCTGTTGTTTAGGCACTAATGAAGACAGCAAAATGGTTATAGGACTCTGGGGATCATTTATCAGGAATTCTGTGCCTATTTTAAAGCTCTGTTTCATCAAAAAAATATAGGGACTTTTCTCCTAAGGATACTCCTTAGGAATGAATTCATTTGGGAGAAGGGATGCAATGCAGGTGAAAAGTAGAGAAATGTCTCTTTGCTGAATTACTACAAAGAGATGATCAATATTTACCTGCATACTGTCTTACCACCCTACAGGACAGCTGCTCCAACACATGGGAGATGAGTAAGGGTTCAAGGGAAGGAAAAAAATTGCTATATCCCCTCCCATCCCCTTTTACAGGGCAAATACCGCCATCAAGAAGGTAAGAGACAGCTTGATGTTTTCACCTGCCACACTCATAATTTACCTGTGCCCAGATGAGCAGCAAAGGGCACTGCTGAGCTTCACCCTTAAACCCTCACTTGGAGTAGGACGAGGTGTTTTTTTGGTAAGGCAACTTGCAGCCCACATATGGAATTTATAATCAGAGTAGCCTCTGGCACTCTGCTTCCTATAGGAGAGTCAAACTCAGTTAACTTCAGGAGCCAGCACTTACCTTCACATACATATACCAACGCTTTGGCATCCTTTACCAAACTAGACCCAAGAACAGGTTCAGCCAACCTGAAGGTTTAGACCTCCATGGCCCACCATGCCCAGGGACATTGGTTGCCTCAGGTCCAGATAAAGTTGCAGTTTAATCAGTCTTGTCCTCTGAGACAGCTATCAAACACTGGTACTAGCACTCTGCTGATTGTCAGCATTGGTTTTTGGTCTGCCTGATGATCCAGCCTAAAGGCTGAGATCTGGTTCAGCCAAAGGAGACTGGGCCAGTTCAGCTAAACTGTGTAAGCAAAAATCCAGCCCTACACAGCACAGGGGCTTTCAACATCTCTGCTGACACAGATCAGGAATCAATTCACCAAGTCCCTTTTCCCAGAGGACACAATATAGCCCCCACCTCCAATGCCAGCTAATGCTATCTGTGTAGCACAGGAACTACCCCAGCATCTTCCTTCTTTTCAGTAGGACACTAATATTCTATATAGTCATAATATGGGCGTGTTCTGTAAAGGAAACAGTTGGTGAAGGAGGTTGGTAACAGGACTGGGATCTTTCACCCATGACAACACTTCAAACTGTCACGGGTCATTGGTGTCCATTCAGCAACTGATGAAATAATCAGGAGGTAACTGAGAGGGAAGGCATTCACACCACAGACATTCCTTACCAGCCTTGGCTGACTTCTGGGAGAGGCCAAATACTAAAGTGAATTGTCCTCACTTTAGGAATTGAGAAGAATCAGGGTAAGACACATTGGCAGAGAAGAATGGCAAAGGAACCAACATTACAAACCTCTCTCAAAAGGGAGATTATTCCCTTCCTGTGCATCTTTTTCCCAGTCTGTCTCTACAGCATCTCTCATCAATACTCTGCTTTGGAACATCTTCTGAAGAATTAAAGGGCCTCTCTTACCCTATGAGGAACAAAGCGCTAGGCTTGTTCAAGCTATGCTGCTTCCAAGGACTCTGCAAGTGAAGTAATCCATGTGATCTGCTCCACTGAACCACAGGGAACACACACACCTCTAGACTGAGAGCACTTCAGAGACAAGCATAAGCAAAGAGAAAACTACCAAAAATAAAGGTCATGAAAATAGGTGCTGTCGTGACGGATTTTCCCAAGAAAGTAAACTAAACAGGAATCCTGCTCCAACACCAATTAGTAGCTGCCAGTGAGTTTTCCTGGGAGCTCATATAAATGCTGTTCCCAACAGATCCTTAGAGAACACGAAGACACTTCTTTTTTTTCCCCCCCTTGGTATCACCCTCCTACAGCTGGTGTGGGATTACAGCTAAGAGCTTCAGAGCCATTCAAGCTGTGACAGAAGACAAATACAAGTCTGCAGCATCCCATGTAGCCATCTCCAGCCAGCCCAAGTGATGCAGTTGGGTCTGCACACAGCAAGAGGCCACCTGCCCCACACTAAAAGCCTTGTTGTTACCCACTCTTCCTGGGAAAGCTTCCTGTTGCCCCTGCAGAGGACTGACATCACAAGCTGCTGCCAGTACTGGTGCTTTTCCCCTCCCGGGGAAAATAAAAAAACAACAGAGTCCCCTCCATACTGGGTTGAAACCTGCAATTAAGAATTCATTCAGAGGCAGATCTCTAATTGGCTTCTCCCAGGAGAAGGGGAGACTCAGCTTCTTGTGCTGTTGTGTATGCTGAGAACTAAAGAGGGCTCCAGAAAAATGATGCTGGAGGAAGTGTCACTCGGGTTCTTGCCTGTTGGGGCAGGAAGTGCAAGGGAACAGAAGGAGGAAAAACACATGCTCCACCACCAGAAGAGGTTTTACACCTAATATTGACAGGTTTAGCTTTTGGAAATTGTTGTATTTTTCTCTGAATACTTGCAAGACTTAATAAAAATAGGCTTTCTGAAGGAGCCAGCTGCTGCCTGCCATCTCCCCCACACCTATAGAAAAGCAATACAGAGTGGGCTAAGTTACTGCAGCATCTTCCCTTGCTTTGTTTTATTTTTAACTGTGCGTCTTCCTCCAGTTCTCAGAACAACTCCTGCACATCCCTGTCATTTCAGACTCATACCCCACAGTAGATTTCAGGTTCTTGCAGTATTTCAAGTATCCCTAGATGAAGTGTCAGGGCAGATTATTTTTCTTGATCCCAGTATCCCTTTTTATTATTTATTTTCATCAGACTTCTGAAAAGTACTTTTTTTTCCCCCTGAACAAAACAACCAGGACAGCAGGGCCTCATTGTACACATGGTCCTATTTCTTCTGACCCAAGACCTGATGCTGCTTAGGCCAGGCTGCTACAGCACAAGTTACACTTAGGTCAACCCCTTCCCTCAACACAAGTCAACACGCCAGTATTGGACCATGCTCAGAAATGGCAGACGTAACACAGTGGGACTTTTCCAATCAGATAAATTATGCCTTGGAAGTGAAGAGAGGATAATTGGAGAAGTTACGATTTTTAGTTGCTTCCACTTAACGTTTTTATCTTATTATCTACTGTTTATAAAATTTCCCATTAGACCAACTTTGTGTCTTATGAAGAAGTCAGCACATTCCCTGAAGATATTTTCAATATAACATTCCTAGTTAGGTTTGAATCACGGAAGAGTAAACTATACCACCCAAAACCAATAAACTTGCCACCAAGCAACCCCTTCCCTTGTAACCATCACTGCTGTGTCTCACACTTTTGCCTGAAGCGCTGTAGGAAACATTCTCTAGTCCCTATCAAACACCACGCATCAAAGCCTGGATCAAAATGACATGGAAAGACAACAGCAGTACCCACAAGTACCAGGCTATGCAGTATTTTGCCTTTTAACCACACTGTGTCTCACAGCAGAGGAGCAGCTGTAACAGCTCACCACAAATACACCCTTGTGATTCCCTCCAGCCTCCTGGTGAGGTGAGAGGAGACCATTATCATACAAATTCTCTTTTTCACGGAGGACACTGCAAGCTCTGCCCAAGCAGGACAGTCCCCATCACTGTGATAGGGCAACTCAGCCAACTCCTCTCTCACTGGCTTCTCTTTGTCTCAAACGTTTATTAAACTGGTGGAAGATGAAGGCTCAAGTTCATCTTGGGTTGCCTTCATTCAAAATAAGTAGCTAGTCCAGAAAAAAATCCTCTCGTGCGTTACTGCCTTCCTCTAGAAGCCCAAGCTGTGATTTTTACCCACTTTTTAATACTTTACCACTGTCAACAAGCCAAGCTAGCAGCCATTTGTCCTGTTGTTCTCTGCCTTCGAGGGATACTATCCAAGTACTTCCCTATTCCCCAAACCCTTTCCCTCCATGCACACACCACTGCTGTTTTCTTCCTTTAGATCTGATGATTCCACAATATCCTGATGCAATTTTTGCTTGCCTTGTAATGAAGGCTAAGCAGACAGCACTGAGTGTGTTCCTGCTCCACCTGCTCTCCCAGGATTTTTCTGCACAAAAATAACCAGAGGTGAATATCCAGATTCATACTCAGAAAAACTAGAGCATACAAACATGACTAGTTCTGCCCACCCAAAATTTCCTTTCACATTTCACCTTTCATGACACATTTTCCCTCCATCTTGCTTTCCACAGCATCAAGATATTTGGACACTGTCAAGAGCTCTCACCTTTCACTGCACAAAATGGAAACTGAACAAGCAGAGATTCCAGCTCAAACTCTTTAAAAATTAAAGACAAAAATAATTGCTGTGTCCGCCGAATCATAGCCAATAGCCCTGGGAGAACAACACTGGGAACTTTGCAACACACAGGTGGATTCTTCAAACCAGAGCTCTGAATTTCACTTGCTCACAATGATCAGGTATTTCATCTTCCAGCCAACATGTTCAGCATGATGAAAGCAAAGGCTTTAGATTTCAAGAGAAATTTAATCCCCATTTCTCAGGTGACAAACAATAATTCATGGGTAGAGAGATTTACCTGCGAGTCTTATTGCAGCAGAACAGGAATATCGTTACCTTATTCCTCCCATTTCCTTGCAGCTTCCACAGAGAATGAAGGCAGTTTTGATCTGTTGCACTGTCCCAGGAAGGGAGATATGAGAAAGAATTAGTACTTTTTTGATCTCGATAAGCACTGAGAATTCAGGGGTTCATTGGTATTGTTTAACTACTGGCACCTAAATAGGCTCATGTGAAAACCGCCAGGCCTAACAATGAAAAATATTCCAAGATTAGGAAAAAATGTTACATTAGTGAATCACAGTTTGTCCTGCCAAAACAGGTTCCTGCAATTAGTTTTGAAAATGATGAATGAAGCTCATGCCTTTATTAGCATGGGCTTTTCCTACATAAAATCTTACCTAGTTTGGATGTTACCTTTCCTTCCTTTCCCTCATCCTTATTAAGCTATTGATACTTCACTTGTAAGTATCTACACAGAGCCAATACCCAGTGATCCATGTAAGCTGCTTTCTGTAGCCCCTTAATAGCAAAATTGATAATGACTCCTGGAACAGGCCTCCAACTTTGCACATTGGCTCAGAGTTGCCACAGCAAAGTGCTGGCACTCCAAAGGTTCAGGTAGAGAAGGATGTGATTAGTCTTTGCTTTAGGCACTACTGTCATGTTAGTTTATAAGGGCAGTAGTATATTCAAATTCTGGTGCAGCCACCCCTCCCAAAAGCCCCAGTGCTACCTCTCTTGGACCAGGCTGTATGCCAGGAAAGAAAAATATTGGATTTCTATAGTGTGTTTAAAAAAAAAATTAACTTATAAAACTCAACAGCTGAACTGTAACTTTAAGGTTCAGATTATGGCCAGCTGACTTCCCCTGCACTGAAAGAGGGGGGACAACTGTTTCTTGTGACTCTTCAGAAGCTGTCCCATTAGCACTGCAAAACTACAGTTTAGCGCAAAAAAAATAAAAGTAAAAAAAAAAAAAAAAGAAAACAAGGGGCTTCCAGCACAAGTTCTTCCCTGCATTCTAATTTCCAGTGCAGGCAGGAAGAGCTGAGGGCTCCAGCCAGCACGCAGAGCTCTGCTGGCTGGCGATGCAGCAGTCTGCACAGTGATTGCCCAGGGTGCAGAGAGGGATGCTGGCAGATTGGTCCTGAAAGGTCTTTAATACAACCAAAAGGATAGAATTCATTTAGCCAGAAGAGATAGAACAGGCCTTCTGCAATAATATCAATAAAATCTCATTCCATCTCTATCCCTCCCTCCCAAATCCCCATTGCAAATTTAAGACTGATTTATTATTAGCTGGCTAAGATGAGCAATTAAAATAGAACATTAGAAGACACTTAGGTGAATTCGGCACCTTGTGTGGATATGTGGCAATAAATCTGTTCCCTGGCAGCGTGTGGGAGAATTCCTCCCTGCTGTGCATTCATACCCAGTATCAGGCAGGTCCTCACTTGCTTATTGCCAAATAAGCAGTGGGACTGGTGCATAGGATGGCAGCAATCCCAGTCTCTATAAGCAAGAACAAAACAGTGCCAGGGATAATTCTTCATACAGGTAAACTGGAGGCATCTCCTTTTCCACGAGGAAATGCCATGCCAGATATTAATATACACAGGCTGCTTCTCCCTTCAGCCTGTGTTGTGTTGTTTTATCTGTTTATGAGGGAAGAGAAAGACAAATTGTGCAGAGCCTTGACCCTCCCCCCAACAAACCAGTCAATGTCACCAAGCAGATCAATTCAAAGAGCCAAATTCCAATACCTTTATCACACCCAGAAGTTTCTCCAGCTTCTAATGTGAAGAAGGCTGCACAATGAATGATGATATAAGCAGTAAAGCAGCTGGGTTTTTGGACAGCCCCCGTGCCAACACAAGAGGGCACAGCAGTGCTGCCCTATCCACAAAGGGCCACATCCTGGCTCCTATCAGAAGCACACGTGCGAGAAGCAGGTTAAAAACCTGGAAGATTCCTGGGAGGAGCCTAGAACACTTATGAGGCAGCACATGATCCAGCTCCCCTGACACCAGCAGGGCAGCTCTGGCAAGCTCCGTACTGTCGCAATCCTTGGTCCATTTTCCATCCACTGTGGCTGGAGGTGTAAGTGCTGAAAGCACAGCTCTTAAACAGCTGAAAGCTAGAAAGCAAATACGTGCTCCAGAGGGATTATTTTTAATTTCTGTGAGTATTTGGGGCTGGGCTCCCAATGAATTCAAATAGCTGAGATTACTCACAAACCCGGTGCTGCTGAAAATCCCCCAAATGAATGACTCCTGCCTTGAAAGGACCTTGGCTCCACCACAAAGCTATTTCTGCCTTAGCATGATCAATTCTGCCAACCTGCTGGGCTTTTTGTGCAGGAGATCTCAGATTAGCTGAAGGGGACATTCTGCAGAGAGGCTCCAGTGTCGAGACAGAGAGCAACGCACACAGCAAGGCATCGGGCCACGTGCCAGGTGAATGACAGGAGCAAGGGGACACTCGGAAACCAAATAAAGTCATAGAATATTCTGAGCTGGGAGGGACCCACAAGGATCATCAAAATCCAGCTCTTGGCCTTGCACAGGAGAGCTCTAACAATCCCACCATGTCCTTGAGAACGTTGTCCAAACGCTCCTTGAGTTGTGACCACAGTCCCGGGGAGCCTGTGTCAGTGCTCAACCACCCTCTGGGTGAGGAGCCTTAAGAGCTTGATTATTCCATCTGGGCTTTCGCTGCAGATCTTTGCTACTCACTGCCCTCCAAGGGTTCTGCCCACTGGGAACATGAGGAGCTCTGATCCCTGATGCAGCACAAGCAGCCACAGTTCTGCCAGCCAGGAGCGCTCAGGAATGGCTGGGGAGGCAGGAAGAGCATCCTGACTCTTGAGGAATATAGTCGGTGTAGGTAGCTCAGGGTTCAGCTGCAAAACAGGAGCAAAAGCTGCAACAAGGCTATT
Organism: Pseudotriccus pelzelni; assembly: GCA_035584735.1. Classification (NCBI taxonomy): domain Eukaryota; kingdom Metazoa; phylum Chordata; class Aves; order Passeriformes; family Tyrannidae; genus Pseudotriccus; species Pseudotriccus pelzelni. The sequence goes on along the minus strand of JAWMRA010000113.1, from coordinate 560,264 downwards.
TGCATGTCCGGACTCTTCTTGAAAATTACTTTGGACACTGTTCACCTGCCTCAGGGACAGGCAGAAGCTTCTCTTATTCTCCTTGGACTATTTATTACAAGCAAGAGTCAAATATAAGGCTTAATATTAAACATTTTAATGTTGTTTGCATGTGTGCTGTGGGATTGAAATCCCCACAGGAACACCTGACTCCCACAAACAGCTTGGGTGTCAACTTCAGATCCCCTGACAGGTACATGCTCACAAAGTTTGGGGTGAGGGCAAGGCAAAAGCCAACACTGAAGCTCATCAAGTGATGCAGTCTTACCATGCCAGGTATAAATCCCTGAGCAGGTAACACACACAACTCCCTGCCCAGCTTCAACTGTCTGTTCAGGGCTTTACTTCATCCACAGTTCTTCACCTCTTCCTGTCTTTTCTCAAGTGCTCCCCTGCACACCAAACCTCACCCTCAGCAGACAAGTCCCAGCAGTCCATCACCCAGAAGCCAAGAGTCAGCCTAGACATTAAACCCTTCACTTTCGGCCTTTCTTTAGGAGTGGAAAAAATAACTGGTCCACAGACCTTTTGCAAAGGTTTAACCTCCACCCTCCAGATGCAGGAAAAGTCAAATAGCAAACCATAAATCTAGAGCACGGTCAGGTCAGGCATGGGAAAGAAGCTTCTCTGCAGTTCTCTGTGCCTTGGAGGTGCCCCAAAGGCCACCCCACAGCTCTCACCATCCCAAACTACTTTCAAAGGTGATTTGCAACCAAGGGGCCACGGTCCCTTTGCTAAGCAGGCAACCACAGAAGAGACATCAGCTCACTTTGCCTTGTGCTTTTACTTCCACCAACACTCACAGTGCCTGCAGAGGGGCACATGAGGAGTCCCCATCTCCTCTGCTCGGCTTCAGAGTCAAACTAACAGCCAAGCTCCCAGCAGAGCAGTCCCAAACATCCCTTGGGCCCATAACAGCAAGAAAAATGCCAGAGGCAAAGGCCTATTTTAGTCTCCCTATTACCTGGATCATCCTGGTCACAGGGAATATTACTCAGGAACTGTGGTTTCAGCTGTAGTAGCAATACTAAAGTAATAATCCATTTTAATTGTTTGTCTTATTTCTCTAGTCACCTTTAAACACCCTCCCTTCACCTTGGAATGGTGCTGGGAGATTATGAGGAAGCACAAGTCTCTGAAAATATTTTAAATGCATTTTTGACATAAATCAGAGACAAATAATGCCACAGAGCTGCTCTAAGGCCAACAGCAGGAAAGGAAGCACTGCTGTAGGCACTGATGGGATCGGGGAAGGCAGCTGAGCCTCATAATGGGCTTAACAGGGGTCCCAGGGTAGCCTTCATCCTCACCTGGGGGTGTTCCTTTGTGGTCTCTGCAGGCTCCAAGAGACTGCTCTTAATAAAACGTCTTTTTTGGCAAGTGTGGGAGCTGCAGTGTGACCTGTGGGTGGTTGCTCAGACAGTCAAAGTAAAAAGGATTTTTCTCACATAAGAAACAATCTCTAAGGAAGTATCTGTAAGTGATGCAACAGAAATCAATATCATCCCTCAGTCCAAAGCTGTCTGCAGACCTGCATTGAGGTCCACAGGAATTTTGGATTAGGCCTCCACTTTCTCCAGTCCTTTCTCATTTTCTAACACTGCAAGAGCACACCTGGATCAGGCAACATAAAAGCTTCTCCTCAGCATGTCAACACACCCAAGCCCAACCTGTAACATCCCCTGCCATGCCAGGACTGGGCTAACCAGCAGTGCAGGTTGCCAAGTGTTATCACACTCCAGTGTTTGGTACTTGCATGAAAAACATAGATTTGACAGTGACACCTCAGATTCAGCTCCATATTATGCCCGCAGCTCATGTGAGAACCAGGCTTACTAATTACTTAAGAGGAGTTGGTAACTCTGCATATTTCAGAAACAGGCAGGTCAAAGAACACCCCATAAAACACCTTCACACCAGGGGCAAGAATTAGGTTGAGAGAAGCAGAGTTTTCCTCAGATGATCTCTGGTTCCTCAAAATACTTCGGACATTCATTAGTTTTTCAAGAGAGGAAAGAAAAAAATTCCATATTCAGAAGTTGGGGAGTTCTTGACAGATTAGCTTCCCTCACTTGCAATTTTCAGCAAGTTTCTCCATTAAAAAAATAAAAAAATGAATTATTTGCAGAGCACTAGGAGGTGAAATTGAAATAACTCTCAGGAAGTTTCCAGGGCAGTTTTCATTCCCATTTAAGAGATATATTAAGACATTGACCCATAAATCCATAGAGATAGTCTTTCTGTTAGACCAAGGATGCATAAGGCTCCTTTTCTTGCCTCAAATAAGGCTGAGGAAAACTGCCAGGAATAATTTTAAACCTACTGCAATGTATATGGAAGCTGAAGAACACAACAGTTAACGGCTTCGGCTACATATTTATCTGGTCTATCCTGAAACTCAGTCTTTCTGTTGTATTAGAATAAACCTGGCCTCCTTTTGAGTCACTTAAATTATTCCAGATGCACATCCATGTGATGGAAAGTTGACATCATGGCCCAGAGGAGCACTTGCCATTTCCCCTTGAGTGGGTTTCCTGTCTGATTGTAGCCCCTTTCTGGGCAGAGATTAAACAGACATCACAGGCTTTGCCAAGAGCCTTCAGTGACAGAAACAAGGTTCCAGAAGGATTGGTAAGCTTCCCTTTGCTACCCAACCTCCTCTCCAGGCAGTTGCTCTGTTGGCTTTTCAGGCTCTCCTTGGAGAGGTAAATTACAGAGGCAGCACCAAGTCCCTCTGGGCAGAGATATAGTAAACAATAGATGAGGATGAAAACACTTACAACCGTAATAGGGGAGAAAAAAGCAACAGGAAGAAAGGCTGAGAGATTCAGCCCCAGTTTCAGTAGGGGAAGAGAGTTCTGTGAAACACCAGCAAGGACTGCTCCAGGCAGTTCTCTCAGGAAGGTTTGTGCTTTTCTGTCTCAGCCCAAAGACCTAATTTTCAAGGCAGAGGTGACTTTTTCCAAAATGATACAGCTGTTCAATACCCAGGCTATGATCAAAACTCAGGTGCCTGCTTTTTCTAGAGCTTGGTCTCTTCCACTACTCTGCACACCACATAGCAAGAGAATTTGCCAAGGAGAGAGAACCTTTTCCTGCACAACACAGTGAAAGCTGGAGCAAAAGGTGTTACCCAAAAGCCAAAACTGAATATGTGCAATAACCTTGTTCAGATAGGCAGCAACACTCACGGGCTCTGTAAGGAACAGTAAACAGCTGTCTGGCCTATATAACATAGATAATTAATATGGAGTAATGGCAACCAGTATAGTCCTAGGATCTGTAAACCCTGAATCTCAAAAAAAAAAAAAAAGAAAAAAGAAAAAAGACAAAATACTATGCCTACCTGTCAAAACCCTCAGCTTCTGAGCCTCCTAACCCTACACCTGGAACCAGAATCCAACTCAATCCTCAAAGAGAAGCTCAACTGAACATCAAGTATCTCACTGAAAACAGAAGATAATGGCTAAGGTAGCCTTGACAAAAGAAAGCTTTGAGGGCAAAAGAATCCCTGGGACTGTGCCTACATTAAAAAAAAATTAAAATTGTATGCTTGACTGGACTGCATGTCTCTTGTTTGTCTGACTGAGGGTGATCTAAAGTCCTGTTGTGTGGCAAAGAGCTTACAGATAAAGACTGCTAATAAGTGAGGAAGCCTTTCCTTCTTTCTCTGAATCATTTTTATGGATGCCTGAGGTTGTTGCAAACTATTGCATCAACACTGAATCACTCCTTCCTTTGCATATTTGAGTACAAACCATCCTCTTCATAAAACGTGGTTATTCCATTGAAGCAAAGCAATAAAAAAAAGGGAGAGGAAGAAGGCCAACATCTTAACTTTCAGCTTCCCAACTCACTTAGTCTCAACTTGGATTTTAGCTGCACAACCAGACAGCAGCACCAGTTGTTACATCAGGGTTTTAGAAGCAAATGGAAAGGAGGAGGTGAAGCAAACCTGGGAGACAGCCAAAAGGAAAACATCTTTAAAGCTCCCCTGAATTGGTGACACTTACTTGTTTGTTCCATTTTATGCCTCTGGGTCTCTCTGAAATAGAGAAGAGCAATTATAAAGTGACCCACTTTCCTCCTGTTCAGTGTAAGGAAGAAGCAAGGGGAAGGGGAAGAAGGGGAGAAGAGGGAGAAAGGGATAATATCAAAGGGGAGAGAGAAGGGGAAAAAAAAAAAAAAGCAAATCCTCACAGAAGGTAGGAGAGTAAATTGTGATGACCCAGTTTAAAGGAAGAGCAGGAACTAGGCCTACTAACAGTCAACACCTTCCCACACACTCTAAGGAGACAAAAGAGTAAGGGAGACAAACAAACTCAGGGCACTTCTTCGTGGTGCAAACCCATTCCTCCAGGACAAAGTTTATGCAGCCGAAGTTTCACACAAAAAGAATGTGCCTCACCCATCATCCCTTTTACCTGGGTAAGGAAGGGGTGGAGCAATATCCTGGTCGGGATGGAACAAATCAGGGCCAGGTGCTAAAAATTAAGATCAAAAGAACTCCGGCAGTTTGCAGTAGCTGAGGCTCCCTCACAGGTGAGGCTGGGAGACACATCAAGTTTCCAAGGAAATGGACAATCTTTCTCCTTGTAAAGACCCAAGAAGTGGCATCACATGTGCTCAAGTCAGAGGAAATCTTTCGACCTGATGGCAAGATCCGACATGGCAGCTCTAGCCTTCATTCTGGTTTGGGGCAGCATCTTCAGGAGATCTTCATTTGCTGTGGCTGTCACTGTTTGCTGTGACAATTCGTGTACCAATAACTCTGTAGGGGACCCTAAGAGCTGCCTGTTTTCCAGACAGGAACTGGTGTTTGGGAGGAGAAGGGGTGTTCTAGTTTGCTTTACATTTCTGTCTTTTGCTTAAAGATTAGTGATGTTTCTATTTCCCTCCTTTGATCCCATTTATTTCACTCAGTATAACCAGGCACAAGTGGAATGAAGTCGGTATTCATGCATCACTTCACACCATTCAAAAATTATTAAACAAATACCGTAACAAACACGTGTACTGTGTGGTTGACAATTCCAACCGTAAAGGATACCCTCATCTCCAGGTGGACTATTAAAAATCACAAGCCAGCCTGTTGAACTCATCACAGCTCCACAGATTTCAAAGCCTGCAAATGAAGAGAATTGCAGTTCTCAGTTCCAGAAATCTAGACACAGTTTTAAATTGCCTGTGTCTTCCTATAAACAAGCAATATCACCCAAAAGCATGACCTTGTTTATTTTAATAAAGCAGGATTTTAAATGAAAAATAAAGTTTAACCCTTACCTGCTGTCTCTCTCACAGGCACACAGAGATACTTGTGTTTATACCCTCTTTCCTCTGTAAAATATAGACCAAATGGTTCTACTCCTCTTCCCTCTGTGTCCAACATCTTTGTGACTCTCTCTGTGCCTAGTGAGACTTGGGCAGAGCCTTCTTCTCATGACAGCTGAGCTTGGCCTAAATCTCCAATTGGCAAGTTTTTTTAAGATCTCAGACCAGTCCTACCTCCAGGCCAGAATATAATTGCTATTATATTTATAATTATAATAATTATTCCATGATTATGTTGTGACAACTTCTCCTTTACACATCAGACAATAGATGTTAGAGCCTGGCCTTGCTGGAAATGACACAGTCAAACTGGAGTGTGTGGCTGTGGGAAGGACCCAGCCAGGGCAAAAGGAGGTGGGGTCAGCAGTGGAGACCCAGACTCACCAAATATTTAAGTCCTGGTTGCTCTTTACGTGACTAGTTGGGAAGCAGGTACCAAACCACCTTTGGGGATCCAGCTCCGCACATCTAAGAGAGTAATCAGGAAATCAGTGGGGACTCAGCTCTGAAGGTTGATGTTAAAATCATATTTTAAATCTCTCTATTTTTGAACATAAGTCTCAGAGGAATCTTGGCTTGGCTTGAAGTGGAGTACCTGATCATAGACAGGTCCTTAAAAAAGCCCACAGCTTAGCTGTATATCTAGAGATCCTGAAACTGCAGTGGAAAATCAGGCCCAGCCATTCCCTCAAATTGAATCAGAAGAAGCCTGGGGCACATAGATGCAAGTACCACTGATGGTCAAAATTCAGTAGTTACATAAACAGCAGTGAATGACAGAAAATAATTGGGAGTTCTGCATAAAGGGCTCAATCCTCAAACTGTTCTTATCACACGGCCCATAACAGACTAGGGCATGCCCTGGTATCTAAGACTGGAAAGTGCAGAAAGTGGAGAGGCTGTGAAATGTTCAGGGCCAAAACAGGTACATTTTTCCTCTCTTTTTCACTTTATGCCTAGTTCAGTTCATTTCCCAGCCACATACTTGAGGCATACATGGGCAGTGCTGGAGTAAACAAGATATTTCCCTCTCTGCTGAGAAAAAAAAAAAAAAAAAAGAATGGAAAAGTCTGAAGAAGCTGAAGGAAATCGAGGCAGACTTTGTGTTACAACTGACTCCAGGAGAGCCCAGGAATTAACATCCAGGATCTGGTGGCACTGTCAGCACTGTGGTGTTTTACTCACTTAGCTGCCTTACAGCCCAGTTTTGCAGCACCCAGGGGTGTGTGTTGGAGGCTGAGGGTGGTGCTGTGACAGCCAGGAAGCTCCCACTGCCCATGGACCTCAAATCATGGCCAAAACAAGGGCTGCTCTTTCCAGCTTTGAACCTGCTGCAGGCTCTGCCTGCTCTACCTGCTCTGCCCTTTGCCAGCTCCTGGCTGGTAACATGGGAACCCACATCATGTCCCTCTCATACAGGAAAGTGGGTTCCCTGTCTCATTATTCATGGCCTGTGCCCACAGGTACCAGTTGTTCAGCCTGCTGAATATTTGCCTGAATAATGAGGAATTAGCTGAATCATTCTTAGACCAAATTCTGGTTTTCTATCTCCTCCTTCCTCATTTATAGGCTTTGCTTCTCACAGCTCTCTGGTGCACAGTGTGAAATGAGTGTTCAAGCACTATGGGATAGAGTAAAAAAAAACAACCACCATGTAATTTTTCTTTTTTCCCTTTTTTTAAAGTCATCCTCGAAAGATGCTAAAGAATCAGCTAAAATTGCTTAGTAGCACTTATTGCGACAGAAATCCTAGTGCTTTGGTGCAAAAGGCTGCCCCCCTCTGCATCTCCCAGGATAGAGGCATTCGTGTTCCTGAATGACACAGGATATATCCCTTCCCTCACTCATTTTCAGAATAACTGTAGGAAAAGTAGTTGTTCCTACTAAGCTTATTGGGCGACGTTCGTGATCTATTTAATGATTCTGCCCTATGTTGTTTTATTAAAATAAGTGATTTCTGCTGCATCAGAGCTTGAAAATTAATCTTAAATTGAGCACAGTTTGCTCACTGGAAACGTACCTTTTATCCTGCTCCCACTCCCTCCCTGCTTTCCCTTCCTGTTTCCATCCCTTATCCCTCTTTCCCCAAGTTATGCTGCATTTTATTTTGCCTTCACTGCATTTTCCTCCCTGGCTTTCAATAAAAGGAGCCAAATTCATCCCTGCTGGTATCCAATGGACTGAAATTCTTCTCAAAGGCGTTATTGGGCTGAATCCAAACCCAGCTAGCATTTTGCAGTGCTGGTGGCTTAGTCAAAACAGCAGTTTATAATTTCTCTTTTCCTTCCCTTATCTACCGTTAAGATGAATTATTAATAAGTACCAGTATTGCTCCCTCAAAAATAATACTTTATTTCAAAACCACCTATCAGACAAGCTGTCTGACTGAAAATTCCCTTTTAACTTTCTGTGTGTGCTTGGAAGTCGCACAGACAGCCTGGATTTCAGATCAGGGCTCACTCTGGGATTCCTCCTGCCATCTGCAGTGCACACCTAACCCAAGCGCTGGGCATGGTTAACCCGTGCATGAGCCAGCCAGGAAAGGTTTGTTTCTCCAAATTGTCGTTTATGATGCTAAATCTGCTTCCCAATCAGGCTGCTGTTCCGGATTCCTCACCTGGAGGGGGGATGTCTGCACAGCGTTAATCTGACGCTGTCAGTCTGTGTTTACAGCCCTTAAACCTGCCAGGTTCCCTCCTTCGCTGCGGTTTCCGTGTGCACAGCTCCTTAGATACTCTAATGCAGCAGGAAGCCCCTCTTGCCTGAGAATTCCTTTGTCGTATATTTAGCAAACTTTTGACTGCTTCCCTTCAAATGAGACTGAAGGACGTATTTTCGTGGGAGAGGGTGAGACTCACAAAGCACGATCCGCAGTCACGTTTTTCTGTGGGGAACTACAGAGCAGGGGAGGAGGAATCACCCGCAGTTCTCTTTCCTTCTCCCCCACGCTTTGCTTTCCCTCCCTTCCCCCACGCCGATACAACCATAACACGAGATGAACGCGCTCCAAAATACAGCTGCATCGTCTTTCCGGTTTTCCTTGCCTTGGCAAAAAGGGGGGCAGGGGGGAGGGAGAGAAGACATACGATGAGGATGGAATTATCGCTAATGCGGGACTGATGTTTTGACTCTGTGTCAGGCTGTTTAGAAAAGCATGTACCAGGGTGTTGGAGTTAAACACAGCCAGTGCTCGGTTGTTGCTCACAGGAGAGGCTCAGACAGGGGGAGAGGGAGGCATCTGTAGGTCTGGATGGTTCCATAAATGAACGCACTAAGGCTCGTGGCATGACAGGAAAAGGATGACTGAGGTTATGAAAGGGAGCATCGCACTTCGGCTGCAATTCCCATCCTTCATTAAATTCCCCATTAAGAGATGAATTTTACAAATATACACGGTTTTGTATGAAATGAAAGAATTTCCTTCCCATTAGAAATCACACTGGAAACAGCTCCATTTGCTCCAAATTAGGTACGCTCTGAATGAATATTTTAATTAATCCGTGATAAATCAGCCAGACTCTTTCCTGGAACAGAGCTACCGTTTCCCTCCTCGGCATGAGTGGGATGTGTTCACTCTGCTCTCTGAGGGTAGGTGCCCAGGCTTCTGTTTGTTTTTAATTTCTCTCTTTTTTTAACCTGTCCTTCAAATGATCAGTTACAACACATTCCTGCAACCATGGATTTCCTTGCGTTTGGCTGCTCCTACTTAGGCGGGAGGAGGGAGGAGAGGGGGGAATAACCAGATCAACACACCCAGACCCCTGGCAGGGCGTTCTGAGACATAAAAAGAGGGGAGAAGAGGGAAGAATTCGCACATAAAAATAGAAGCCCACGTAGATTGGCCATATATGGAGTACCGGGGACTTCAGAGGGATACCCTCTTCGGACCACCTCCTTGGCGGAGGGAATCGCTGCTGCGGGAGGGCCCCTCTCCCCGCTCCGCGGCTCAGCGGCCGCGCTCAGGCCCCTGCCCCGGCCCCGGCGGCGGGGAGGCGGCGGCGTGCGGGAGGCGGCGGGGCCGGCGGAGTGCGGAGCGTGTGCGGCGGCGATGGATGACTCAAGCGCGCCCGGCCGGCTCTGCCCCCTCCCGCTCCCCCCGCCGGGAACGGCTATTAAAAGCTGCTGACGTAGGAGCGCTCGGCCATCTTTGATGAGGGCACGGCTCCCGCTCCGCTGAAGAAGGAGCCCCGCCGAGGTCAGCGGCGCCCGCCCGTGCCTCCCTTCCAGCTGCCGCGCCGACCCGCCGACCCCGCCGCGCCGCGCTTCCATCGGCACAGGTAAAGGTGGGACGCCACCGCGGGCGCCGATGGGATCAACGGGGGTGGCATCAGCGAAAATGAAATGGGAAAAAAAGGATATGTTTAAAGAGGGACCCGTTTGGCTGTTTTTGTTTCGATCCTCCGGGCTGCTGCGGGCACAGAGGCAGGCAGGGAGAGGGGGGTAGTTTCGTCGCCAGCCTCCATCGCAGGCTGCAGGCAGGCGGGCTGTGCCTTTCGGCCGTGCGGGCGGCAGGAGGCCGGCGGGGAAGGGAAGGTCGCAGGAGAAGGGGGACCAGCGCCATTCTCAGCTCGGAGAGGGAAGAAGGGTGTGCGGGGGCTCTGCGCCGCAGGGCCGGGCCGGGCTGTGCCGGCCGGGGCTCCGCAGCGCCCGCACCGCGGGCCGGGGCTGCGGCGGCGCTTCAGCACCGCGGACAGCGCCGGGACCGGGGGGGAGATACCCGTGTGCGTGTGTCTGTACATATATATGTATATATATATATATATATATATATACAGCGTGTGTTTCCGCCTGTGTGTGCGCGCCTGTGTGTCTGTGTGTGTGTGTTTGTATGTATCTCTCTCTCTCTCTATATATAAATATCTATCTATATCTATCTATCTGTGTGTTCAGCACCGCGGAGAGCGGCGCGGGAGCCGCGGCGGAGCGCCCCCGGCAGCAGCGGGGGCGGCCGTGCTGCAGCGCCCTGCGGCTCCGCGCCCCCCGCCCCGGGGCTGCCCCCCCGCACAGACCCCGCCGCGCCGCACGGGGCTGGGAAGCCATTCCCGACTCGCTCATTCCAGGACAGGACCGCGGGCAGGAGCAGTTGTGGTTGTGCAGCGAGATGGGCGAAGGGGGGGGGAAATAAAATTAAAAAGGAATAATAATAATAGAAAAGGCAAATAGCTTTAGTTCCTGAGATTAATGGGCGCTTGACACTTCTGCCCCTCTGCCCGGCGAGGTGTTTGTGCGAGGGAAGCCGGGGGGGTTGCGTAACGCGCAGCCCGCGGGGTCCCTCCGGGGCCGGGCAGTGCCCGCGGGGACCACCAGCCGCCCCCCGGGGCTTCCCCGCGCCCGCGGCCGCTCCGCGCTCCGGCCCCTCGGGGCTCTCCCCTTGGCGCAGCTGCCCCTCGGGCGCTCGGTGCCGAGGGCTCCGGTGCCCCTTCTGCGGTGAGGCGGGGGGGCTGAGCTCTGTCCCGGCCCCCCCTCCCCTCTCTCCGCGCTGCGGAGCTGTGCGGAGCCGCCGCCTTATGTAACGCGGGCCGCCCCGTCACGGCTCCTGGCTCCGCTCACCCGGCGACGTCCCCTCCGCCCGTCCTTCCCGCTCCCCGGCACCGCAGCCTCCCCGAACCCCTCGGGGCAGCGAAGTTGGTAACTTCGCTGCTTTTTCTGCGGGGCGAATAAACAAGGGGAGAAAAGGGGGATTGGGCTGCGTGTGCAGACACTGTGCTGCGTAGCTGCGTCAAAGCGGGGCCACGGGATCTGCCAGATTTACGTGCTTGGCTTGAATAATTGCTGCTGGTTTCGTTCCCAGCTGAAAAGCGGGGAGGGGGGAGGCTGGTCTGCGGTGCAGCCCGGAGGTGGCGGAGCAGCCCCACAACCCATACCGGTCTGCTGCCAGCCCTGGCCGCAGCATCCGCAAGGACATGCCCGTCCCACATCCCCCACCTCGTCCCAGCTCTGGGCATGGAGCTGCTCCTGCACCGACCACAGCAGCATGAGGATGGTGTGGGGCAGCCACCCCTGTGGGTGGCAAGGGAAAGGATGGAGCCATACGGGAATTGAGTGCTCAGAGGGGTGTAGCTACAGGAAATGACTCTCTCCTAGGCCCCCATCTCCCTTCATGTCCCTGCATCGTGGGCAGGGACACCAGTCCAGGGAAAAGCAGGTTTTCCACTGCTGCTGTGTAGCGCAAAAGGGGTCAGCCAGGAGGCGACCACTGAAGAGTTTGATCCCTCGGATGGGTGCTAAAAAGATAACAGAGGTGACCAAACCAAAGGTGCAGGCAGGCCTGATTTGCAAAAGCAAAAGCTTGAGGCTGCCTCAGAAGCCAGGAGGAGTTGCAGAAACTCAGCATGTTACGAAACAAAATGCAGCTAAATAGCAACCCCCAAATAAATGCGGCTTAACTTTCTTTCTAGAGCTAACTGGAAAATTAGAGTGGCATTTCCAAGAGCACTTGGGACCAGGCTCTGTGTCCACTGAACTCATGGGGGCAGTGAAAGAAAGAGCAGCAGAATCCAGCCAGTACTGAACCCTCAAAACACACCTAATGAGAGGCAGCTCCAATTTGCAGATTTATTGCACTGAAGGTGGGAGCTGCTTTTCAGGTCAAGGGAAAGCTTTTAATTTGTCTCCCTAAGCTTTAGGTATGGCAACAATTAGCAAGATGGAAGTGCTAAGGCAAATAAAAGCATGGTCTGTACTTAATGCTTGCACTGCTTTAACTGAGCGAGGTAGCAAAACAAAATACTTTCCTGTCAGCGTGAACAACTTCAGCGATTTTTATGTGTCACAAGACTACAAGGCTACAGCTGCTGCATTTGTAGCAACTCTTGGGAAAAAATGGAAAGTATATGGCACAGTGTAGGGATCACTTTTTTTAATGATTTCTCCTCTCAAGAATGAAGGGAAGAAACTGTTTGACCTTTGCTTTGGCTCACTGTCACACAACTACTCTTTTTCTTGTAGTTTTTTCTCAAATCTCTGTCATAACTATAACATAAGGACGGCACTTTCACCTGTATATATTTATACACACACACACACATTCATTTCAGAGATTTCTGCAGTTCTAAGCTGGATACAACCACAACAAATGCAGACTGACTTTGCAGCTTTCACTGGGCAGAGAGCATTTTTCTATCTGTGGAGTTTCATGCCCTGCTACCAACGCAGTCACCTCTGGGCTGGGCCAGTGCCAGGCAAGCTGTAACAAGAGACTTGTTCAACTGTTTTAGAGCGTCCAGCAGAGACAAGAATAATGCTTTGCTTGAGAGCTGCAGCAGGATGCAGATCTCAGGCGGATCAGGGTTACCTCTAGGAAGCTGGACTTTGGAGCGGGCACCAGGACTCCTGGGAGTGCTGGATATAGTTTGTTGAGGCCATAAGTTGTCAAAGAATAGTTTATTTCTTTTTAGCTCATTATTTTTGAGCCTTCAGTGATATCTTTAACTCTGGCTTTCTTGCCTACTGACCTTGCAGATTTAGCTTGCTGCATCATATTGCAACCAGCAGTTCTCCAAAACACACAAGTGATATTCCTAGTTCTTGTCTGTCACCCCCTTGTTACTCCCTCCACAAATGCTTAGATACACATACTCCCACCAGCAAAATCTGCCTCTCATCAGATCACAGTTTTCAGTGTGCTGTCCCACATCCCACTAACTTTTCTAGGACTTTCCTTTTCACCAAGCACAAAGACGAGCCAACTTCATAGGCTCAAAATATTTCTTCCTGCTTTGTGACGGCCCCACGGCTGACGTTGTAAGACTCAGAAGCGGAATTGAATGGCCTAGGAGAACTGTTTGAACTACGTGCCCTGTTATTTTAGAGGGAAATTTAGCTTTGCCTTTGTATCTTTCATTTTGCTCACTTGCTATTTCCTCATCTTCATGCTGAGCTACAGTCCTCTTTTGACCCCTGCTAAAGACCACCAGGATGAAAGGCACACAAACTCAGGCATTAGGACCCTGATGATTGTCAACTTCTGATTTTGATCATTCCAAGGAGTCTAATCCAAAGTCAGTTGAAATCAAGGAAAATACTTCCCTGCACATCGTTTTGTGGGACTTGCAACTGAACATTGAGCAGTTCAGGTTTTTCAAAGGGAAACAGGTGCTGTGTACATGTCCCCCTGAAATATGCTGGCACTCAGTAGGTCTAAAGAGAATGCATTCATTGCATTATAACCTTTTTATTTTCTTTCTTTCTTTCTTTTTCTTTTACTAATGAGAGATATGGTATCTTATCTCCCTCACTGGAAAAAGCTGAATTCTACTGCAAGCACGGGGAGGAGAAGAAGGAAATACCAAGTAATCAATCATGGCTGTTCCTGGCCTTTGAAAGCTGAAAGTTATTGCTGACCAATCTGTGCTCTTCTTGGCTATTGAATAGATTTTTTTAATTTTCTTTTAGAGCTAACAATGCTCTATTTCACATTTTTTTTAATGGGATTTAATTTAATATTGGGCCCCATTGTTAATTAGTGTGATTAGCATAACTGAGTGCTGTGCTACACCACAGGCAGATAAGCTCCTAAGCTGGGACTCCCCATTCATGTTTTAAACCCAAAATAGGTGTATTTGCTGAAGGAGTAGCTCTTCTAAAAATAGAAGTCACTTGAAATGCCATTCCTCCCCCCAACCCCTATTTTTCAGCAGCCTGGTTCCGTTGTCAGAGCTCCTCACAGCTGAGGTTCACACAGTCATTCTGCCTCACAAACGATCACACTGAGCAGCGATGAGGCAGCAAAGGAGGAATCCTGCACGTTGTGCCTCTATTTCAGGCTGGGTTCTGCTGCACTCTGCTGGTACATAACACCAGCCGAAGTTTTTATGTGGTGTAAAACCCAGGACACAGCTGAGTTTTTCCTCAGTGCAGAAAAAGTCAGAAGATCCTAGCAGTAGACATCTGCTTTTCTTTCAAGCTGGGGAATCATGTGAGGTTTTCCTGCATTCCAATAAATATACAGGAAAATTATGCCTCTTCCATCAAGTTTTTAAAGGCAATATTCTTAATGTTTGAGACATAGTATTGATAGATTGGAAGCATAAAAGAAAACAAAGCTGAGTCTCACTGTACATGTTTCTAAAAGAGAAAGAGGGGAACTGCTCTTGCATGTTTTCACTATAATTATACTTTTCTGTGTGCTTTTGATATAACAAAGTTATTGTGCCAGAGTTTACTGGTAGAATCCATGAGCAAAATGATAGTTATAGCCTGTGTCAGTGCTAAGAACTCAAATTTATATCCTAGATATTACAAAAGGATGCCTCATGTAGGTGACTTCGGAAATGAATGCAGGATTTGCTATTTTTACTCAAAACCTACCTGTTATCAGCAAGGTGCAGATACAAGGCACTGCAGAGTGCTTGGTAGGGCACGCTTGTAATTTTACATTGATCACTTCCATCTCCCACATCTTCTCAGTTGCATTCCCTGTCTGAAAATGCCAGGCAGCAAATCTCCAAAGGCTTTCACAATCACTAGCCTGTCAAACACTCTAGAAAACTGAAGTGAAGAGGATCTAAAGGCTCCGATCACTTCACAGCTCTAGTGTTTGTCATGATGTATTTATTTGTTATATTTACTCTCCACCTAAGGAGGGGAATTCTGATTCTGAATTGCAATACAGTTGTAGCAGAAGTAGCAATTTTGTTTTTCCTTTTGTATAAACCAGTTATTTGGAAGATGTGCCAACCTCTCCTTTGGTTCTTTTTACCTCTCCTGGAAATTATAGTTCCCAGTGGAACTGTGCAGATGCCAGTTCCTTGATCTGCCTTACAGAGGTAAATATATTTCCTCCAGCTACTCTAAAAAATTTCACGAAACAAAGGTATACTTCAATAGAGCTGATCTGCCAAAATAGCGTTACCATTCATCGATTTCTTTTTTAAACAGGAACAGAAGCTTTCCATGCATATTTAAGCATCTTTTAAAATAAAAGATCCTAAAATTAGCTTCACCATGGCTTAGATGCAAATGAAAGTTTTCTTTCTCCTCCCTGCTGTAGTATTTTTTGGTTCGGTCTAGTCCTCATTCACATCCTTAGGCAGCTCACCATTCACCCCAAAGGGATTTAGCCAGGCTTGCATTCCTGCAGGCACCAGGGAATTGCTGTTTCATTCAGCCCAGCACTGCTCCTGCCTGGAGCCTCTGCACCATCCATGCACATGTGGACACAAACCTCCCTGAGCTCAGGGCTGACCCCATCAGCCACTGACATTGTTAGGAGATAAATTTCTGTTCTCTGTTCATTAGGCACAGACGTCTCTTGGGAATAATTTGTTCTTGCAGAGAATGGTAAAAGGCTCTTGCAATTTATTGAACTTGAGAAGTTCAGTAACATCTGAACCTCAGATATTGTGGGTTAGTGATTAAAACACTGGGGCTGCACCCAGAATATCTGGATTCATGTGCAAGTCTCACACATTACATAAATTTAACCTTTGTCAAATGCCTCAATTACCTCCATCCACAGAAGCAAAAAATAATATTAAAACAACTTCTGGTTTGCATTCCTCAGCTTCAGATGTAGGATAAGTATCTCCTACCTTTGGAAAGATACTTTTATGTCTGTTAGGGCAGAGAATTTTCCACTGCCTGGGGTTGGTGATATAAAGATTAATACCCCTAAAATGCAACATCCTCCCAAAAAAGATGGTTATCATTTACTTATCATTTTACGGGGTCCTACACATGATTGTCCCCTTCAGGTTAGTAGGGGCTTGGCTGGAAGGTGCCATATAAACCCAGATTTTTAGTATTACATTCATGATAATAATGGAAGAAAGCGATCTCAGACCAGAACGCAGATGCAACATTCTCACTTTTGATCACGCATAACACAAGACCAGGAGTTTGCCAGAGCTGTGTTTTTATCAGAGCTGTATTTTTACCAGAGCTGCACTTTTTACCAGAGCTGCATTAGGGCTGTGGGGGAGAGTGGGATTGAGTTCTCGCCCTTCAACGGCACTGGTTCTAAACTGCTAACACAGCAGCTGAATATACAGCCAGGGTTCATTTTGTGAGCATTTGAGCATTTCAATCAAACACTTGCTTTTCTGGAGAGTATTCACGTGAGTGACACGCAGGTGCGTGAAAAGCCCTCAGGAAACAAAGTACGGGATGGGAACCCAATTAAATTGGAATTCACCGCCCGACTTCAAACAGCTGTTCTCCCCAGGGAAGCGTTTGTGTTATTTGCTCAGCCCTATGGAGACAGGTATTGGTGGCCTGGCCTTTTGAAGGATTTCCTACCATTTTTTTGCCATTGGAAACATGTTCTTGGGTTATGCAATTCCTGAAAATACGTGTCTTCTGTCATACCAATGGCAGGAGCAAGAGGCAGGAAGACCAACAGCAGCAAAGGGTTTTAAGATGGCGCTTGGTGAATGCATGGAGGGGATTATATGACGTAGCTGTTGGTGGTCACAGGAGACTAGACTTGAGAAGTCTCTTCAAGTCTGATTTTCCTAAGAAGTTTTGTTATTTAACAGAAAAGAGAGGAGGGGAAAAAAAAATAAAGGCCTGGATTGTTCTTTGCCGTGGCAGAGGTCTGTCAGTTTAGTTCATTTTAGAGACAAGCACGTCAAGAGACAGTGGAAAAAACCCTTGAGGCGCCAGGAATGCACTAAGTGGAATTGAAAATGCTCTAGACTGCCTTTCTAATGCAACAGCAGGGCCACCTGCAGGCTTTAGGTTTTCAATATTAGCAAAGGGTTTTTATTATTTTAAATCATTGTGTTGTCTAGTTCCCTTTTTCTTAATTAACTGCTCAAAATAGTATGAAATAGCTGCTCCTGAAGCAACTTTCAGGCTCTGAAAACTGTTTTGTAAGCCTGGTAAACAAGAACAGGTGTGCACTTCTAACAGGCTGACAAATAAGAACACTTGATTGCTGCAGACGTCACAAAAAAAGGTGTTGTCTACTGTAGTACCCCAATTTCCAGATTAGTGCCCAGGGCACTTAAGGTTACAGTATTAAGCAGGCTGATCAATGGTAGCATGTGACAGAAGAGCAAAGCAGCGTCCCTTATCCTCTGGAGGCCTCAGTAAATACATTGCCTTTTTGATTTTTGGAGTCTGGCGTCTCCTTCCAGTCCTACCTCAACTTACCCACCCTCAGCTCTCTGCCCTCATCATATTCTCCAGATACTCTGAGGGAAGCCAGATTCTCAAGGGAGGGAGATGTGAAGAAAGATTCCTTTCACCTCCATTCAGGACAGGGGGCTTGGTGTGCTGGTATGGACAGACAAGGTATTACAGGGAATGAGCCACTGAGGACACAAAGGGGCAGAAGGGAAAGAGTAGGAAGACAAGGACACAGTACAGGTGGAGGTGAAGAGCTAACTCCACCTCCTGGCTCCATAAGCACCCTCAGCTACAAGGACCCCAGAGATTCCCTCTCCTTTGACTGGTTCGCTGAGTGAGAGGCCAGAAGAGGTTACCCATCAGTGACCTGAACAGCCTATAAAACAGAGCATCCCACAGGCTACTGGGCTTCTCCATATTAACTGCTTCTCCAGCAGCACAATTATCCAGTTTTGATTTCAAAAACTGCCCACAGTGAAGAATGTGACAATATATAGTTTTTAATTGAACAGTGAAACCCAATAAATTCTTTATTGTGGATGTAACCATTTATCTGCAAAGTTATTAAACTGCTACTTAGATTGATGAGCAGCTCTCCTGCTGCCATACTGTGATTCTCCCATGGTTACTCCTATTCCTTTATAGAGTAACATTTGTTTTCCTCTTTAGAGGAAATACTTTTAGTATTCTTAAGTGCTCCATTCTTTCCCCATCAGGATCCCATTATATTTCTTTCTTTCCTTGTCCCCAGAAGGCTTTTATTTGCAAGCAGAAGATTACTCACAAAAATTCTAAAAGGTTCCCCAGCCTGGCAGGTGAAGAGACAAGACACTAATCCAATGGCCAGGACACACTCCATGATGCTGGAGATCAGATGTTCAAGCACAGAATGTGAGACTCCAGAGCTGTTTACAGATTTCAGTTTCTTTACCTTCTGTTTGGGGTCTAGGCTGTTTTTGTGGTGACATTTCCAAGAAATGTGTTGTACACTCAGCTGACAAACAGACAAAGAGCTCTTCCATTCATGCCTGCAGTCAGAATCTATTTCTCAAAGCAATGAACTTCCTGTAGTAGAGAAGTCAGAGACCTCTCAAAATGTAACCAGGCTTTTCAGTATTGTAAAACACAGTAGG
This sequence comes from Pseudotriccus pelzelni, assembly GCA_035584735.1. Taxonomy (NCBI): domain Eukaryota; kingdom Metazoa; phylum Chordata; class Aves; order Passeriformes; family Tyrannidae; genus Pseudotriccus; species Pseudotriccus pelzelni. Next base: position 541,689 of record JAWMRA010000113.1, on the reverse strand, counting down.
CCAAATCCTGTGCTTAAAAGAGTTACTTTTATCTTAACAAAAAAAAATGATCCACTGAACCAGTAAAGCTGAAGAAGGGGAGAGGAGGATAAAAATGAGAATGAAATAATTAGGGAAATGAACAAAAACCCCACAAACCCAAACACACAAAAAAAGACAAACCCCAGCAGACTACAATAAGAGAAAGGACAGGATCAACTTTTTGATTAATTCCCTTTCTTGCTGTTCTTTGTGTATCAGCACACCAACGACTTACATCGAGACACTTACATCAATACTCAAGTTTTTGATAGAGACATTTTAAAGGTGCCTTGAAGTGTTAGGTTATAAAACAGTCTCGCTCCTAATGCCCAGTTGGCATCCCTTTAGCAGCTACAGCCTTCTGTTCCATCTTTGCATGTCACAATGCAGAGGGGGTGCAGAGGTGACCCCTAACTCCCAATCGCAGCCTTACAGACACACACACAGACACCAAGATGGCAATATTTGTGACAACTGTCCCCCTGTGGTGTCTCAGAGACAAATAGCAGAGCAAAGGGATAACAATTGCTGTCCCCTCACTGTGGTATTTGAGACGTGCACTTGCTCTGCAGCACTTCCACTGAAAATAAAAGCAAAGCAGTGTTCGTGATATCACAAGGCAAAGCCCAGACTTCTTTCTTTTTTCTTTTTTTTTTGCTAGAAAGCCTAAAAAAGACACTCTTTTCAAGTGTGTTAGAAATAGAAGGCTGTTTTAGGAGAGACATGAAATTATCAGTGCAAATTAATAGTGCCAGATGGGGGGTTAAATTACTGCCTCACAGCTGAAGACATGAGAGTGAATGAAAGCAGTAGACTATAAAAACGGCATCATCAGAAGTGATGAGATCCCACTGCGAGGTGGGATTTGTGAATGCCGTGCTTGTGCTTGCAAGTAGTTGCTCAGATGAATGGTTTTATAGGCTGGAGCGAGGGAGAGAAAGGAACAAAGTCATTCTGAAGATCATGCCTCCCAGTTTACTGCTTTGTTTGGGACAAGCTGTCCAGCAGGACAAGCTACAATTAAATATTGTGGAGCTTGGTGTCCTGAGCTGGAACACAGGGCAGGGGAACTCGGCCAAGCAGTCAGAGAAATGTGGCTGTGGAATGGTTTGCATAGCAAGGTTTTGGGGGGATATCGGGGTGGCTTCAATGAGAAGCTGCCAGAAGCTTCCCTGCATTCAACTGAGTCAGTGCCAGCTGGCTTCAAAACGGACCCATGAGTGACTGTGGCAGGGCCTCTGGGATAACAGGTTTAAGAAGAGGAAAAAACTCCTGTGCAACAGCAATTGCAGCTGGAGAGAGGAGTGAGAATATGTGAGAGGAACAGCTCTGCAGACATCAAGGCTGGTGAGGAAGGAGTGGGAGGAGATGCTCCAGGTACGGGAACAGAGATTTCCCCATAGACTGTGGTGCAGACCATGGTGAAGCAGAATGATCCCCTTCGGCCCATGCAGGTCCATGGGGGAGGAGAGATCCACCGTCAGCCTGTGGAGGACCCCAGGCTGGAGCAGGTGGATGCCCAAAGGAGGCTGTGATTCTGTGGGAAGCCTGTTCTGGAGCAAGTTCTTGGCAGGAGCTGTGCACCCATGGACAGAGGAGTCCACGCTGGAGCAGGCTTGCTGGCAGGACTTGTGATCCTGTGGAAAGGGACCCACTCTGGAGCAGCCTGTTCCTGAAGGACTGACCCAGTGGAAAGGGACCCACTCTGGAGCAGCCTGTTCCTGAAGGACTGACCCTGTGGAAAGGGACCCACTCTGGAGCAGCCTGTTCCTGAAGGACTGACCCAGTGCTGGAGCAGTTCCTCAACAAGTGCAGCCTCTAGGAAGGAGCCAGTTGGAGAATTTAATGGAGGACTGTCTCCCATGAGAGGGATCCCACACTGGAGCGAGGGAGGAGTGTGAGGGTTCTCCCCCTAAGGAGGAAGGAGCCACAGTCAACATGTGATAAACTGACCATAGCCCTCATTCCCTGTCCCTCTGCACTGCTGGGCGGAGGAAATAGAGGACTGGGAGTACAGCTGAGCTCAGGAAGGAGGGAGGGGTAGGAGGAAGGTGTTCTAAGATTTGGTTTTATTTATCATTATCCTACTCTGATCTGATTGGTAATAAATTAAATAACTTTCCCCACATTGGGTCTGTTTTGCCTGTGACAGTAATTCCTGTGTGATCTCCCTGTCCTTATCTCAACGCACAAGCCTTTTGTTGTATTTTCTCTCCCCTGTCCAGCTGAGGAGGGGACTGACAGAGTGGCTTTGGTGAGCACTTGGTGTCCCCACAGGCTGTTGAGCTGGGATAGCACTATTTGAGTCAGCTTCCAGAGCAACAGAGAGCTTTGTCAGGAAAACTCCAGGGTTTTAAGGGTGTTGTTACTGAAAAGGTGGCAGTTCTTACACTAAGAAAGCAATTTTTTAATATAGGTCTTTCCCAAAACTTTTCAGTGGAAGAGGAAGGTTTGTTTGGTCATAATTAAGCACTTTTTGACTCTCTGGACACAGTAAACAAGAAGCCTATTCAAGAAAAAAATGTCTTGGGTACAAACACTTGAATAATGCAGAGCTGGGTTACAAGGAGGACATGCTGTAGAGCTGCTCCTTCTTTCCAAGCGAAGTGCAGGGTGCAAGTGGAGCAAACAGAGGCTCAGGAAGCACTGAATACCATTCTTCTCATGCCCTAAGAAAACAGGGCTGCAACTGCGGTCTTTGCACAACCCCTCCCTGAATCTCAGGGTTAGCAGTGATTTAATTCTCACTGAGAAACTTGGCAGAAAGTCACACACATACAAACATACTGTGGATTACACAAGGCAGAAATGAAGTGTATTCTATAAAACCCTGAACAGGGCTCCTGTAATAGGAATTTTGCTATGAATCACCATCTGTCTGAAGGAGAACTTGGTCAGGTCCTCTCTCCAGCACGGCAGAGCAGAACTGACTCACCTCCACAGAATCAGTTTTTAAGTCCGAAACAGAGGCAAGGCTGAGAAAAGTGGCCCATCAGGACCTCAGTAGTCACGTGGCTGAGATCCTCTCAAGGTATGACGCAGTTCAAGAAGCAAGAGAATAATTTACAGCAAACCAATTACATAGTGAAATCCCCGTCATTTCTGCATGTTCTGGCAATGCTCACCACAAATTTTGATTTTTCTTGCCTTCATCTGAAATAATTTGATGAATCTTTTCTCAGAAAATAATTTCTCGATCTCCAGGCTGCTCATTGCACATATTCAAGGTTTGACCTGTCCTGCATTCCTTCCATTTTGTAAGCAGGGCTTCCTGCTCCCTTACTGAGTGTGCAAGGGCTGCAGATGGACAGTCTGAGCTAAATATTTTAAAAAGTGATGTTTTGGCAAGCATTTGTTCCAAGTAATTTTGCCCACAGAATTCTTGACAGGAATCTTAACAGAGGCACATGAAATAATACTGTTTTGAGGCTATTAAAAATGCAGAATTGCAGCTGGATATATGTTGTTCCTGTTTCCTCAGATGAGTTGTCATGTTCACCTCTGCAGAAATAGCGACTGTCACAGCAAGAGTCACAAGAGATGCAGCCTGCAGAGAATCACAGAGAGGAAAAAGGAATATCTGGGACAGTGATTTAGCTTGTCTGGATTATAACTTTCCTCATAGATGCTTCAGCATTGTTAAAAGTCATCCTAAAGGAAGATGACAGGCTGTTCAGGCCTGCCATGAGTAACGCAGGGGAACAAATAGCTACTTCAGGAAGGCTGATATGGTATTATACATGAAAAATCCTAAGCAAGTTCCTGGCAATGCTGGAACAAGAACATTTGACCTGAATTTTAGAAAACCACTTTCTGTGTTGCCGTATGTTGGAATAGGGGGAACAGCCATGGAGCTGGCTTTGAACCAGTGAGGTGTAAAAAGGTTTTGGTGCCCATGTGACAGGCTCATTTTCACCAACTCATGGTCACTCTGAGAAGGGGCATAGCAAACAAGATGCAGGGCATAAAAAAAAAAAAAGTCCTTCTCAAGCCAGGAGTGGATTGTTTTGAGCTGAGTTAGAGATGTGACCATTTAAAAAATTTTAGCACAACTTCCAGGACCTGTCTCTCTTCAAAGACAGAGAAGACAAATGCATGTGGACTTGTGGGGGTCAGCAGCAATCTGGCATTATTTGAGCAAATGAATCCCACTGCAGGACTGCCAAATACAGATGGACCAAAGGGCAATGTCCAGATGTAACTGCAGATGTCAGAGGAAATTAAGCCGCTCACTTGTGCTTGTGATTCAAGAAGTTCCATTTCTAGGTCAGATGACAGCTTAGTTGGCCATTAAAGCAAACATCTCTGACTTCCTTTGAGGTTTTCTGCCTAGAACTCATAAAAAAGCAAAGGACAAGTGCCATTTTTATGGGAAGCACATTGTAAAGCCATGTGAAGGATTACACTTATGGAGGTAAACAATGAACTAAGGAAGCAGGTTCTTAAAAGACGAGGTTCTTTGGAACTCAATAAAAAGATAAATTGAAATAAATCAAATATTTCTTGTCACTGGGAAAGCCAATATTGCCAGTTTTTCATGTGTGAAAATGTAAATACAATTATTGTTGTTTGTGACTAATTAGATTTTTGAGTAAACTACCAGTGAATTTTACTCACCTATGCTGTTGTTGTGTCCTGTTGAATGATAACCTGGTATAGTTGTGAAATATGAGTCAATGAGGGATGAATTGTTTGCTTAATAAATGAGACCAGCAAAGAATATAGAAATATTTTTAATCAATGCTGTTGAAATTAATTTGTTTAAAAATTCAATCACCTCACTCTGTATAAATATCTCCATTACTGCTTAAACTACTTAGTATTTCTCACAGGAGGTCATGTCAATTATATGGTAAAACCTGAAAGCTCAGAATGAAAACTATTGGAGGAAATTCAGTATTTTAGATGAGAAATGTTATCCATTTTTTACCTATTCCAATACCTGAGAGAACAGTACTTCCCTCCAGAAGTAACATAACCTGTAGCATCTGTTTTAATAGCTGGCTAACTACAGATTGTACAGAATGTGTGACAGGGTAGTCAGGTCCCCAGGCGGTAAAAACCTTTGATTTGCTAGAGGAAAGGAAAGGAATCATTTTTGTCAAAGCTTTGAAAAGAGTAATTTTTAGAAATAAATATGTGCACCTTTTTTTCATCATATTCTGCAAAGCTTCCATTTACGTAAGAAATGAAGAGCTTTAATCTTCTTAGCAAGCTTTTTGACCATTATTTGGTTAGTTTATAAAATCAGCATATTGCCCATTTCGAATGAAATGGGAAACTTCTGATTGTTTCTTTGGTTACGTGTGCCAGTCGGTGTCTGGCATGAGTTTAGTTCAGCTCCTGCCAGAGTCTCTGCTGATGAATGACATTTGTTCTGTTGTTTAGCCCAAACCCCCCTAATGCACTTAGAGTGATCACAGACTCCAGAGCCAAGAAACACTGACATACAATCAGAACTGGAGGGAGAAGGGGACAAAGTTTTTTTGTTTGTGCTCTGAAGATGGTAAAAAAGCCTTTCTAGCCTCAGACAGAAATGTAGTGGAAGTGGGAAAGGTTTACATCTCATTTTTGGATGAGATGAAGAAGATGAAGACTAATTTCGGCTTCTCGTGGCTCAGCCATTTCTGGAGATGATGCATCAGATGTCTGGGATAATATGGTTGTCAGCCTCTAATGCAGGTTCCTGTCTCTTCTGGAAGTGGCATTAAACAAAATATATGGCCTTGAAATTTATATTGTTTAGAATAGCAGGTGCTGTCCAGGGTTCAGAAAGAAGGATCTCTTTTAAAACAATGAATGGCTGGAGAAATCATATTTTGATACTGTTGTCCTACTGAATTCTGTACTTTACTTATATCACAGCATACACATGCAGTGAGTCTCTTATGGTACCTTCCGGACACCTCGTCATGTCTGAGGCTCCTCAAAATTGCCCAGAACAGCTGGAAAAGCTTAACATCGTTCTCCTTCCCCTGGCTTTCCCCACACTCCGGTGCCTCTTCTGCTTGTGAGCTGTAGAGTGCCTTCAAAAAAACCAAGTTGATGGGCATGAAACACAGACAAGAACCGTGGGTAACTTCACACACACCCCAATATGATGCTCAGGAAGTTCCGCTTTATTCATCACTGTGCTTTCTTTTATACAGTTACATTCTCCGCATATATGGTTATCAAACTTGTGATTGGTTACATATATGAAACACAA